>FIZU01046584.1:0-10907 GCA_900064475.1 Pseudococcus longispinus
TTCCCCCGCGTACCGCTCGGCGGCATCTTCCCCCGCGTACCGCTCGGCGGCATCTCCTACCAAATTTGGGCGTAAATAATGTAATTACCAGTAAATTACGGTAAAAAACGGTAAACCCACGGAAGCTTGTGAATCTAGCACTTCCCTATTTCTTGAGATATCTGACCCTCTCCCCCTAGAAGTTAATACTCAATAAAATAAGTTTTTAAAATGAGTGATCCAGCTAATCGCCTTCTGAATTTGAGCTTCAGTCACGAAATCAAGGAAACTAAAAACTAATTTCATTTCTCAAGTCAAAGTTTTCATTACTTTGAAAGAGTTTCTATTCTGTAGATTTTTCACAAAACTTAATTTTCCATATTCCAAAATCTTAGGATGCTCTCTACTTCATTCCACAAAAAATGTACAGCCCCTTGAACACGATTTTTGGTGTATTGACACAGGCTGTCCTAATAGATGCTGAAAATCGAAAAAGTGCTGAATTTGACTCAAAAGTCCTGCATTTTTCGTTCAAAATTCATTTAAAATTCATTTTTTTCTAATTTATCATTTTGAAAAAATATTAGCTTTCAAATTTCTTTTTCTGCAAAACTTTTCAATGGACATTTTTTTATAATTTCGTATAAAATCACATTCTTTCTCACCTCCCCTCTCCCGTGGATGATTTTCCAACTATACCTACAAAAATACAAACTATTCTTATTGGAGGGGGTAGCTCGTAAACTTAGAAACCATCCTGCTGAAAATGTTACAAAATTTTTGAGAAAGTCTTGCAAAAGTGCTGAATTTTTGTTTGGAAATTTTGTCAAGACACTTGTGACAAAATTTAGAAGTATACAGTAGCTAGAACCTCGATTATCCGGAATTCCGGACAAAAAATGTTTCCCTCCATTTCTTCCTCGATTATTCGGTCTTTTTCTCACGTATTGAATTGTATCTAAAAATTGTTTTCATTTTCTCGATCAAGTATTCGCATCATTTAAAAATTTCCCCGAAGATTTGACCCAAGATTATTTTTACAAATGCCAAATTACAATCAGATAACTTTTTTTTTTTGAAAATACAAACTCGTCGATCAAATTACATTCAAACGATTCGAATAAAACAACAAATCAACGCCTTGCCACAAACCACCAACAGATTTTTTCATTTTCATTTCACGAATGATAAACAAATACAAAAGATTGATAATTAGAATTCGTGATCTTCCTCAACGAACCATTCAAGGACGACGATTTCGATTCGATTTGCGAATCAAATGGAAATTTTATTCACGTTGCAGTAACAAGTTGATGAATAAAAAATTGCCAAAAAACTGGTCTATTCTGACATATTTACGATTTGGGTTTCGCTATGGTGATCTGCTGCAGAAGGCAAACTATGTAGGAAGTTGTAGGTATGTCGTAGTATGCAGTAGTCAACTGAATAGTTAAATATGCTGTGTAACCCAATATCCACTTACACCTATGTTTTGTCATCGTTGTTACAACCTATTTACTATAATAGAAAACCAATTAAGCGTAATTTTTTTTTATTGGATTTAAATAGCCACTTTCCTATAGCATTTTATATTACGTCTAGAAAATAGAAATAGGTATTATAGCGGAAGCAAGACGATTTTGTTTCTTTGAAGTGTTTAGATTTGATAAAATTCGTTGAGAGGTATGAAGTATGCCTTCTGCACGAGGTGATCATATTACATAAATTTTCCCTTCGGTTACTCGGCGTCTAATTTAAATATGATGTTCATCGTGTGTCGAGTGGATTTCCGTTGATGAGAATTACCCAGCATAGGATTAATTATCGAGAATACGAGTATATACCTACGATACGTTATCTTTAAAATGTATTATGTATACCTATGCTCAGGATCGATGTGAAGATTACCTCATTCCATTGTGAAAGATTATTTTGAGCTAAATCTAAATCCTCGACTGTTTTGCATTTTTCTTTTAAATCTATTTCATGGCCCGCTGAATCGATATCACAGTCGTTTAGGACTAGCAACGATGGTATGTACTTTCGAGGACTACGTTTTGGCACGTATATGGCTACCGGAGTTTGATCGAATATCTCGTCCCCGTATATTCCATATTTTTCGTTAATAGCTTCCAATAGCGATGGCATTTCTGCGGTAGACGTAATTTATCAGCTAAACCAAGTCGTACGCTGCAAAACAAACGAAACAAATCAGATGAAGGAAATGCCAAACGGAGTTGCGTGGGTATTTCGTATACTATGCATGCGCGTATACTTAGGTAACAATACCTACAATAAAACTTGGTAATTTTGAAATCGACCCGCGTGTATATCGATATTTGAAACTCGTTTGATACGATAGACGAAGAAAAAGTCGAGAAAAAAGAGCGAACGAACGAACGGTGACCTCGCGGTATACCGAAGTGTGCGGTCTGTCACGATTAATTTGAATGGCTATTGAGGTGGTTTGATCTTAGAGATGTGGAATTGTGGATGATTGTATTCCAGGGGCAACCCCCCTTTTGCTTTCGAGTACACCTTATAGATTAGTTTACTGGGTACATTATGCAATAGCGGACGAACCTCGATTCGCTGCAATCATAAAGTACATGGCAGAATGCGCGCAGTTGCCAAGTATGATGTGGTGTGCAGTAAAGTACCAGTAGACATGATGGACGTAGAACTCGTGTTAGAAAAAACTGCGTGCAGAATTAATAGGACAGATTAGACGGATTTTCGAATGTAAATCAACTAATTAAGGCGATATTTTTTTTACAGAGTTTTTATTATACGATGTGTAAAGTATGCTAGAATCAAGATGCGAAACTATATAGCTTGTGGGTTTTTCGTTTCGTAATTCGAATATGATTACGTGAAATTACTCGATCGCGAGAATGTTTCGCAAATATTCGTCGATGCGATGACGGTATAATAATAAGCTTGGGTCGAAAAAGTCGCGAAATACGTGTGCTAGCATAGATGTGGAACTCCATGATGGAGAACTCAACTTGACTGACTGTAGTGAAACTCTTTTACAGAGAGATTATTTTCGTGGGTTGCATGATTACGAAGAGCATTGTTATAATACCCTTCCCCCTTTTTTCGAAAAAGCGTACGCGAGGTTAGAGGTACCTATTATCAGATTTTTAGCATTGGGGTGCACGTGCTCGTGTGTCACTTGCAGCGGTACCTACAAATTCGCCATTCATTACGAACGTGGTGTGTGCAGGGTGTTTAGAGCAAAGTGTAGCAGATAATAAGAGAACAAAGGGTGCAGAATGGAACGAAGCGAAGGTCCGATAGATTTTGAAAATTGATTTTTCACATTTAATGCAATATGTGTTTTGGGGGTTTGATGATTAGGATCCGAATACGTTGTTACGGAATAGTTATTATTGTGATTTCAGACTTGTCTTGAAAGATACTCGTATGATATAATGGATTTTTTTAAAACGGAAGTTACGAATAAATCTCAAATTTTATGCAAGTTTCCGAAAAACAAATTATCTTAGACACTCAAACTTTTACAGATAATCCCTCCCCTCCAATATGAAATTTTAGCATAGGATATGCTTTATAGAGATGAACAAACCTGTAACAACGACACGAAATTCTGCGACGCTGACTTTTAGATATTTTGTCAGACTTTTTTGGATTTGGGAAGAATTTTCAGATTTCCACCGACTATTGGATTTGGAAAATTTTAGAAATCAGGGTAACTTTCCAAAATTTTGTCCTTCAGACTTCTTGGATTTGAAAAATTTCAGAGATCATGCGAACTTCCAGACTTTTTTGGACTTCGAAAAATTTTCAAGAATTCAAATAAATTTTTGGACTCGTAAAATTTCGAAAAGTTCACATCAGAATATTGTTAGACAGCTTTTTACCTAACACTGGCGTTTAGGCATTTTATCTAACTTTTTTGAACTTGCTGGCTTTTAGACCTTTTGTCGAACTTTTGGACTTGAAAAATTTTCAAATTTCTATTCACTTTTTGTCCTTTAAAAATTCCAGAGATCATGCTGATTTTTAGACATTTTGCCAGACAAATACTTCAGACTTTTTGAATTTCAAAAATTTTTTAAACTTCAACTGATTTTTTGAACTTGGAAAATTTTAGAAATTTCAACTTTCGATTTTGAAAATTTTTATAAAGCGGTCAGTTGACTTTTGAACATTTCTTGAGACATGATAACATTGTGCCCGACTATTTGAGGTGAAAAAAATTCCCTGTAAACATCATGAAAGAAATAACGTGCAGGGAGGGTACTAAAAGTCATTTCGTAATCAGTGATTTGGGATCCAGACCAAGATCCTTTGCAAAGTTATCCGTGCTGTTTGAGGCTCCTAGAAAGAAAAAATATGTGGAAAAGTGTGATTTAAAGCCAAAAAAATCATTTCAAACAAAATTCCGTTAATAATTTGGATTGTTACTGATTTTAAGCTACAGAAAAATCAGAAAAATTTCAAGAGAACAATTTATTTTTGGGTTCCTCTGTTTCCTGTCCATTCGTCATTAGCAGGGAAAAGTTGAAGTTGGCATGGTTGGAGGAGGGGTAGAGTAAAACTTGAAAATTTCAGACTGAGACAGCATTTTTAGGGCTTAATAAGCAAAATTGCACAATTTTCAAGGTGTCTACCTGGTGAGTGGTGATGGAAGTAGTGATCTGAAAAAGGTAGTGAATTTTGTCAAAATTTCAATGAAAGTAGTGAAAAAATCAAAAAATAAAACTGAATTCAATTGAAATGAGGAAATTTTAACCTTTTGAAGGTTTTTTTTTTCGTAAAATTTTCGCCCTTGTTTTGCTTGGGCTCAATATATTGGGGTGGTCCAGGGTGGCATCCCTTTTGACGACTGAAAAGTTGTAAATATGAAGAAATTTCAGCTTTTGAATGCCTTTTTTTGCAAAAATGTTTGTCCTCGGTTCGCTGGGTCGCAATGCATTCCCTTATTCTAATAAAATAATAGATACGTGTTTTGTTGAAATTTACACGAAATCTGTTTTTTTTTTCGTGAAGATTCCTTCCCCTCCTCCTCATCTTAAATGACAATTTGGCTGCACTGCTGCATATTGTTGAACAAAAAACTAAGAGCATTTTCGTTTTTTTTAAAGGTTAATTTTTTGTTTATTGTTTTATTTTTGTAATAAATTCTTCTTCCCATCCCCCCCATCCCCATTGAAAGGCTCTGATGTGGTAAGGGGGCCAATCGGCCTGTGGTCGAATTTCAAAATTTTTTCAGGGCTTCCAATTTGTTATGGTAAAAGATGATTTTAGAGCTTATGCGGAATCCTAGGGCTCACCCCCGAGGGGCTGGATCCCCCAAATAGTGATTTTAAGGTAAAAAACTCCATCTTCGCGAGTTTTCTACCGATTTTCGTCGAACTTGGTATGTAGATACATGTATTCAAGGGTAATGTTTTAAAAATTTTTCAATTTTTTCGACCCTTACAAGGACCTTGAAATCGACTTTGAAAAGTTCGAATTTTCGTGGGGGTGCAGTTTTGATGCGGGCACTCTGGATTTTTTTTCTCGTTTTACAGACTATTTTACACTTCTCAGAATTTTTTTGGATTTTTGCCAAGGGAGGGTCATACCTAAATTTTCAAAAAACAAATTTTTTAAAACGTTTTCCCCCCTTAACTAGGTTATTTCTGGCCGAAAATTTTTTTTCTTGTAATATCTTATTAATGACACCAAAATACACCATCAACCTGCATCTAGATCAAATTCGTTCATTTTCCCTCAATTTATCAATTTTCTTTTAAAATACCCGAATGACGCCATTTTGGGAACTTACAACCTCCTCCGAGATGAGCTAGCGGCCTAAAAATTATGTCTGGATTTGTTTTAAGCCAATATTTATCAAATATTGCAATTTCAGCAAAATTGAAAAAAATGTTTTTTTTGCTCTTTTTCACGAATTGAGTAATTTTTGATTTTGAAAAATTTTACATGAAATAAGTTGAACAAAAATTGAAGTTTCTCGATTGTGCTGAAATTCCAATATTTGATGGATATCGACTTAAAACAAGTCCAGGCATGATTTTTAGGCCCCTAGCTCGTCCCGGAGGAAGAGCTTTTTTTCCAATTTTGAAAAATGGGCCGTTGAGTTATATTCCTGGTAAGTTTTTGACTGCCAGTCCGATCCTCATTCAAGTCATTATTGATGGAGTGGTTTTCTGAAAGTTTTTTGAAAAGTAGTGAAAAAGTAGTGATTTTTGAAAAAAAAACTCCGGTAGACTTTTTGACTTCCTTCAATTTTTTTTTCATCACAACGGCCAAATGCCAAATTTTCCAAATTCCCTAGAAAAAAGGTTATCGCTTTTGTAGGTTTTCCGACTGAAAATACAATTCTGTAATTTTTGGAGGATAATTTGCTCCCTGGCCGCGTTTGATGTGACCTTGCTTATTAGCTAAGCCTGGTGTGCTGGGAGGGGGAGTAGGAGGGGGTGAGAACAATTCTTGGAAATTACAGATTTCTACTATACCCTAATCTTGTGTTTAGCTGTCAAGTTTTTTGCTCCTTGATCCAATTCAAAAACAGTCTCATTAGAGTTTTCTAGACACCTCTTTCAATCTTCCCTTAGGGTCCTTTTTTTGGGTCATTCACCTGATATTCAATACACCAGGAATGAAACTCTATCCAACATTTTGTATGAAATATTTTCTTTATAATTTACACGAGATTTCGCATTTCAGGTTAGCCCCCCCCCCCCCACCTCATATATTACTCGACACCTTTTAATACATAAATGAAATAATTTTCAACTTTTGATTTCCATTTAGATTAAACGAACCGACTACACATATCACGTTGACCTAAACTCGAACAGTTTCATTTTCGTGATTGTGATAATACAAACGTAGTCTACGAGTACGCAGAACGCGATAAACCGAGCTATACGTTTAGCTGTGTATACCTAAGTACGCAGAAATATAAACTAAACAAATAAAAATAAGGAAAAATTGCGTTTCCGTGTTGAAAAATTTTACGTTCACGCGACACAACGACTCGGAAGAAGAATCGATTATCGTTGGTGGAATTTACTTGGTACCGAACCGATATAATACCTAGGTAGCTATGAAAAGAAAAAAGAAAGAAAATATACGAAAGAAAGGGAAACGCAGGGTCTTGGTCAATAGCATACGAGTAAATAGACAAAGGAAAATGAACCAAAACGTTGCAAGTTCTTTGCTCTCTTTGGTTTTATTCAAAAAAAGGGGACATACTGGTTAAAATGTACTTACACATACCCACGTTCTTTATGTAGGTACGACTACCCAAGGTGTCAGAATGTAAACAAAACGTTGTTACGTAGTATTTAGGTAAATACGCAGCGTACGTACGGGTACGTAGATAATATTTCTTTTTAAAGGACATCAACGTCGTTGGTAATAATTCACTGGATATTCGCACACATACGTAGGTCTAGTACATGTAATAAAGTAATATACTCATATAGACGTTAAAGTTACGTAAGATGTGTTTGGTGTTAGTACCTGGATTTATGAATTATTATATCTCGGTATATGCATGTATGTGTTGTATGTTCACTTCACAATATTGTACGATGGTCGCTGGCGACACAGCACATAATAAAATGTAGGTACGTATTTCGTAATTAACGACGACGGCAGCGTACAAGTAGATGAAAAGGTGATGGAAAAAATACGTATTCTACGGTTTTTATTACGAATTTTTTTTCCAACAAACTACCGAATTACATAAACGAACACATGTACTCGAGTACAACAAAACCTTTCACTTTGGGATACACGTACAATGCACTAGACTGATGTAAACACTAACACACACATACAATAAAAGATGAGAAAAAAATTAAAACGCACCGAGCAGGAGGAATCCGACTCCGTCTACGTCGAGCACCCAGTATACTACTGTACGAATGTAAATAAAAACCAGCTGATTTTGCTGATAAAACGACGTAACAACAAAAAACTCGCTTCAACGTTCAGCATACGAGTACGAGAGCTAGAAACGCAATACGTTGTGCGCAGCACATTGGCTGCGTTTGTTGTGCTACTCGACGCATGTTATCAACGCGGCCGATGAGGGGGTTTGTTTGTAAATAGTACGGTCTGTTCGAGCTACGAGCTTCGATACCTCGACGAATAAATGATAGAAAATTCGCGTATCGATGTCCAAGATTAAGACTGTCGCTGTGTTTGCAATCTTGATGTCTTACAGTTTTCCAAAAACGATGCAAATTGATACAGAGTCGAACAAAAATATAGGAAAATAGATAAATTAAGTCTTGGAGTCTTTGTGTTGTCGTAAGTAGTATGAGAAATGACCACGAGAAGCGTTAGCGTATAGAAGGTCACAGTGTCCCCCTTCAATAAAGCGGATCTTTGGTTCGTTCTTTGCTACACGCTCGAGTTGAGCGTCGTGTAGCGCGTGGGACGACCAAGTAAAGGGTTAAGCAGGTAGAGGGGTAATAACAGTAAACAAAACTCGTATCTGTCGATCCTCTCGTCTCGCTCTTTCCCTACCTCGATACGATAACCGGATCGCGAATGCGAATACTCTTTGTCTGTAGAATTGCGACGTTTAAATTTTATAAAAGATGGATTTTTTTTAGGTCATTTCATAAAGTATTAACATTAGAATTTTTAACGTGGATGGGTACTGGCTTATGGTGAACCTACGCTTAGTCGCCCTGAGCATCGAAAGGCTACAAGTACGAGTTTCACCGAGCTGAAATTTTATAGGATCTTCTTTCGCTGTGTTGCAAATTGCGTCGAAAAAATTTCGGCGTTGGCGTGATAATGATACACGTGCGTAGTGCATGTGCAACGTTTCATTGTTTCGTCTCTCGACTCTCGATGTGTCTACCTCTCTACCTCTACCTCTGCGTACCTCGTCGTTTATATTACAGAGCCGAACCTAACCTAACCTGCTTGGTTTGGTTGATGATCTTGATGGTGAAATGATGCGCAAATTGTCGCATTGACGTGTTTACGTGAAATTGTATAGTTGGTGGTTTTGTTTATCGCGACATGGACATTTACACGCTGGCTCATGGCTGGAATAAACAGCTTGTTTAGATATGAAAGATTGTCTTGTAAGGTGTTTAGTACTGCGGGGGCGTTGTATTGTTTCACAAGGATATGTTTGTTCCTAGTTGTTGCTTTAATGAAGAGAAAAGGAGTAGGGAATGGTACAGTCGCAAATAAGAAAAAGAATCTACTGTGCCATTACATTGTGAAAAGCAATTTTATTTTCCTGACTGAATCGTAATCTATAGTCTACAGTGGCATAGCCAGGATTTTTTCAAGGAGAGGGCAAAGATTCAAGATGAGTGGAAACAGTCATTCAAGAAAATAGAAGGGTACTACGAGAAAAATAGAGATTTTCTGAAAATTATAAAAGTATATTCTTTATTTAGTTAATGTGAAGATATTTATTGAGTCCGAGCAAAACGAGGGCGAAAATTTTTGAAAAAAAAGATATTCAAATCCTGAAATTTCATCCATCTTTCCATTTCAGCCGTCATGGGGGAGGCATGGCTTCTTTGGATACGCCACCGATAGTCTACGTATAAGGAAAAAAATGAGCCGATACGCTACATGTAAATTCTCCCTTTTTCTTAGGGTCCACTCCCCTTTCCTTGGAAATCACTTTTTCTAAGCTCTTTTTTCTCGAAGGCACACCTATTCAAAAAATCTCCCTCTTTTTGTACCTGAGGTCTCAATTGAAAAATTTTTCAAACAAAAGTTGTAGATTGAGATCTTTGGAATAATTTTGGTTATTACAAAAATTTCGATAGAACCCCGCCTTCCTCACCAATTTTGCATGATACATATGAAAGTCATTCGATGTTTTACAAGTACTGATATTATTCGTAGTTGGAGGAGGGGGAAGGGTCCAATCGAAATTTTTGTAATAACCGAAATTTCTGTCAAGATCCCAATCTATAACTTTTGTTTGAAAAATTTTTCAACAGCAGCCTTAGGAAAGAAGATGAGGGCCTTTCAAGGAAAGGGAATGTACCCTCATAACAATGAAGCCTTCAAGAACACAACACAACTGGCTCATTTTTTTCAATATTGACTCTGGATCCAAATTCAGGAAAGTTACTTTTGCGACTGTACTAGAAGATGATTTGTCTTGAATGTAGCAGGATTTTCCTTTTGTTGCATTTCGGTAAATTCCACGGCTCAAAATTCAAATTACAAATTTGGATTCGGATCCGAATTCGTGAAGTAATTTGATTTTGGATTTACACAATTTCGTATTGGGTTCGAATTTTATTTGAATCTGATTCGGGTTTCCTGATTGTTTTTTTTTCAAAATTTCATCTAAAATCTTCTGGAAAACTCTTCACAGCTCTGAAGTGCTATCATGGATTTGTAAAAAAGATTACCTATCTTGTGAGATGCAACGTGTACACCAACATCTCGATTATTATAGGTGCTCATTTTGCATTTAGCCCCCGAACTATGCAATAAAAGTTTCCAATTTCTGTCCAAATGAGACGATCCACTTGACGATTTTTTTTGAAAAGGCTGACTTTCACTGCCAACTTACAGTTTTCAAAAAAACTATCAAAATTTTATTCAGTGTATTTTTGCCTATCATGTAAATTGAAGGGGTTAAATGCCTACCGAAATAGACTACCTGGCCAGGGAGGTGACAAAATCATTCCCTGAATGATTTTAAACCAAAATCATAAGATCATCTTTAAAATTCCTGAAAATCATGATCAGTGTTGGAAAAACCGAAACTCAAACTGAAACCGAAACCGAAAAAAAACGAAAAAAACTGAAACTGAAATGGAAAAACCGAAACTGAAACCGAAACTGAAACTGAAATTATTTCAGTTTCAGTTTTTAATGTTTTTACCCTTTTTTTTAACGTGATAAACAGTCTAAAATCCAAAACTTTCATCCTAAATGCCAGC
>FIZU01046592.1:0-23111 GCA_900064475.1 Pseudococcus longispinus
GTGGCGCGACCTGAAGATATCAATATTTTTTGATAAAATTTTAGGGGCTTCATTTTGAAGCCAAAAGGCACCCTGCGCCGATACAGCGTTCCCCAATTTCCAAAATTTCGTTTTTTCACTCCACCCTACTATATATGTTGGAAAATAACTGAATTTTGTTTATAATTATAGCCTCTGTTCTGTTATTCAAATCGTATTTATTGTGAAATGACGATTCCCCAAGTTGGGGGTTGCCAAAACGTCGCAATCCGCGAAAACGTTAAAAAAATTGTCGGGGTGGAAGGGGTTGTAAATCATTATTCCAGACCGAATTCAAAAATTTTGGTTATTTTTTTATTTTATTGATTACTAATCGGATTCAGGAGGTCCGAATTCTAATGAAGACGTGTTTTTCCCCAGGTGGTCACCTTAATTTCGAATTCGGGTTTGGGAGGCTCGAATTATAATAAAGACATGTTTCTTGTCCCAATTGGTTATATTATCACTTATCAATTAACATTGCAGGTCTCAAAAAATAAAAAATTGTGATTTTACCTCTTTTTTACGAAAATTGATCATTTTTTACGACACAAATTTCATGACTATGCCATTCCTCTACTTTCAATTGGGAAACTAATGACAGATTTGTGTTCCGGAGGGCCAAATTATATGGAAATGATACCAAATATACACCTTCCCCTTTATGTATAGAAATAGGAGTGTTTCCACTCCTAAAAAACCCTCCCGCTTGCCCTCTAAGAGAAATTTTTGATCGCTCCCCTTTTCCAAATTCGCTTCCAGTTCATACTAGAAGAAAAACCATAAACTCTTAATTATATCAATTAGACTAGTGTTCAAAAAAAAAGTACATCCGTGCTTACCGTTTAGATTCTCCGGTGTAACTTTACCAACCATTGAATACCCCTTGAAAATGACGCTAGCTGTCAATAATACGTATAAAATTTACGAGCATCAGAGAAGGTAAAAACAGCAGGCCGTTCGGCTCGCACAGTCGAGATGAAACCCAACTCGATAGATGGCGATTCAAAACAGTAGGAGTTGGCGTGTTCTCGTTAACGATAAGAATAAATAACCGAAGACGATTCTTGTCATTCAAAATGTTGTAACCTCCCCAACGCTTATGTGTAGATTCCTGTACATTGAATGATCCTTCTTTCCACTCTCTATAGTACCTAGTAAAGAAGCAACAATAAATTTCAACAGATACCGCGAGCCGAATTAAATAAATGATATCTCAACCACCATATCTTATTTGGGCATTGGCATCGACATTCAGCAGCGTTAAGAAAACCTGGATCCTTAATTTGGAAAATTAATCGATCTCGGAGCAGTTTTATTTTATTTTCGATGTGAAATAGACTCGTTTCTTTCTTAATTGCTTGTACAGCTCGAGTCGAGATTCAGGTTCGGGCTTCGACTAATACCAGATATAACTTTGTACAAGCGAATTTTCTAACACGGCTCGATTATTTGGTAATAATAGATACAGTTTGGAATAACGCAATCGTATCGAGCATCGGTGTTACTTCTACGCAGAGAAATGAACGAGGAATTGAGTTATTTGTGGCAGCAAGATTGTGAATACGGTGAAATTCAACCTATAATCATCAAACAACTCTAATTATAGGTAAGTCGAAAACAAAAAATGATATAACTACATTTTACCTTTCTGTCAGTAATCTTGGAAAAAAATTACTTCGTGATATGAGAGTCATCTTTTTTGTTTTGGTGGATATCTCTTTTCGACTCTGGTACCAGTATCCTCTATGTAACTATCTTTATACCAGCGATAGACAACTGTTATAGTGGATAGAGCTATTGGAGGAGAACCTGGCTCGTCTCTATGCTAGTTCAGGATGTCTCAATTAAATAAATTTTCCGTATAAGTATTAGGCTACCATAACAACTAACCGAATCGAACCGAATTACTCACTTTGGTACACCTACGCCGCACCGCGCCGCTTTTAACGATTAGCCATGCGAATTGAAGGACGAAGAATTTAAATCGTGTGAGAAAGATGTCTCAATGTTTGGATCGATTCGTAGAACCGTAAAAATGGATATTTTACGTCCAATGTTTACTAGGTATACACAACAACAAACATTTTGTACGTACACGTTTGCAGGCTTTTTATCGAGCGTTTGATGTACGCTTTCGAGATACCGAAGTGAAGAAGGAAATAAATGATTAGGAAAATACCTAAATTTTATATTTTGAAATTGGGAATAGTCAGAGTCAGCAGGGTATAATGCCGGTTCTTGAATTCGCGAGACCTAGACTAAAAATTTCCCCCTTTCCCTCCTCGTCCATAATTATGCACTCACTAAAATATCCAGCAGCTCAGCTCTGATCATCACCGTGGGTCATTTGAACGTACCTACACAATTTCTTAACAGAGATTAAATTAGGGGAAAGGGAAGGAGAGTGTAAGGTATACCTCCTCCCCAAATATTGTCTTTAAAAAATTAGGAAATTTCGGAGGGGGGGAATCAGTCACTCTTCAAAAAGTTGACAAATTTTCGAATTGATTACAAACTTTCTGAATTTATTGGAAAATTGTCGAAAAATTAGCTAGAAAATCTCCTCATGTTTTCCCTTAGAAAGAAGATATTTTGATCGTGAATATGTTTTGCAGCTATAATCTGATAACTATGATTTAAATTATTCAACCAATAATACGAGATACTTGAATATACCTTTTTTGATTACCTATGAATTTCATTAAAAAATCAAAAATGCAAATATCTAAAAAATCACCCGTAGTTTTGGTTTTTTAATCATTTCTTCGAAATTTCAACAAAAAATTAATTTTGACGTGGATACTTCTTATGGGGGGAGGTGGTGTCCTCCTAAACTACTTTTTGGACTTGGAAAATTTCAGGGGTTCACCTTGCTAAGCCAGCTGATTTTTAGCATAGGATATGCTTTTCCTCTGGGGAGTGATCTCGCGGAAGACCGACTAAATTGTGTAACGAAATTCCGTAACGCTGACTTTTTTGGACTTGGAAAAATTTTCAGATTTCTATTGCTTTGAGATATTATGTCAGACTTTTTTGGACTTGGAAAAATTTTCAGATTTCAACTGAGTTTTTGAATTTGGAAAATTTTTACAGATAATGCTGATTTTTAGACATTTTGTGTAACTTTAACTTTCAAACATTATGTCACACTTTTTTGGATGTAGAGAAATTTTCAGATTTCCATTTACTTTGAGACATTATATCAGACTTTTTTGGACTTGGAAAAATTTTCAGATTTCCATTAACTTTTTGAACTTATAAAATTTTATAGATAATGCTAACTTGTAGACATTTTGTCAGATTTTTTTGGACTTGAAAAATTATTATATTTTTATATTTCCACTGACTTTGAGAAATATTTGTGAGACCTAACTTTTCGTCAGACTTTATAAAACATAGAAATTCAATCGCCCCTTGGCCCTTTTAATAATGACATTATGGCAAAATAATGTGTGAACGAGCTCAAACTTTTGGGCCCTCAAAAGATCGATCTGCCATTTTCAGTATTTTCTCTAGTGTATTGGTCCCTTCCATTTTCGAATGACCTGCAGCTTTAAAACATTTCCTTATTAAAACTCATGAATGCATTTCGTGCTTGAGAGTTAAGTAATCCATCAATGTTTCGAACTTTCATGTTAATTATTTTGATAAAAAATGGTATCATTTTGTGAATCCATTGTTTGTCTTAATTTAGGCCACTTTCTTTTTTTTCAAATTAGTGTTTCTTTTCTTGCTCGCTTTTCTGATAATGACTAATGAGTTCATCCATCTATAATCTTTTCATTTGAATTCTTTGCTACGATCATATCTGTGTTTAAAAAGTCGAGGTCTTCATTCGCCAATTTGTTCTATTTTTCTATTCTTCATAAATTTATTAGTCTGTTTATACCGAAAGAACAAAAACACCAACACATTGATATTTCCCGTTACCTCGCCATCAGTTTACAGTGATTTCATAGCTTTGTTTTCGTATTTGATTGCGACGGGAGGACAGAGGAGGGGGACTGAAGAACACCTCGTATTAACTTAAGTTATACTACATAGATCATGAATACATAAAACACTCTTGGGTATACATAAGTATTTACCCATATACCTATGACCTAGGTATATCTATATACGTTGAATTATTGTCGAGCATTTTATTGGCCTTTTTATGTCGAAAATTTATTCAATTTGGAAGCGAATAAGTATAAAACGGTAAGTTATCGCAATAAAATTAACCCACAACGTGTTCCATTAAAAAAAAAAAAAAAAAAAAAAAAATGGCGCAGTTACACACCGCCGCCGTATCTATTTCGTGTTCTTCTTTTAATGCTTCAATTTCAATTTAAAACTTAGCAATATCGAATATAAGTGTTCGGCGAGGCCGGTGCGGCATGGTGCGGCGGAGCACATTATGTAAATTAGTTTGTTGTTCACGAGATAGCAAAACGCCTTGCCCACGCCCTGGTATATCTGTGTTGCCGGTCTCGGGTCTCGGGTCTCTCGCATCTGTATCTGTACCTTGTATATTGAGAAAAATATCTGCAACGTAGCATAATCAACGAACACGTTATCTGTTATCCTCTGTGCTCTTATATGCATATGTACTTAGGTGGACTCGGTATACTTATATGATATAGAGAGAGAGAGAACCGTACAAGTGGAGTGGAGTTTGTAAAATCGTGCATTTACAATGCAACTCCAAGTCGTAGTATTATTTTCCACCGCATAAAGAGACATCTTTCATTTTTGGACCGGACGCAGACTAATTTATTGCCATTTAGAACGGTATACAAGGTGTCCGATTAAAATTTATCTATCGCTAGGCGTTCGTGGTTTTTTTTTCTGTTTCCAAGTTCTTTTATATGTGCTCGAGTTTATGTGTAGAAACGGTTTTAGCCGATGCGATGCATATACGAGTACGTATGCGAGCCATAGACACCGTCGCAATTTATGATCGCAATTAAGAAGCCGTTAAAATCGAATGGTATACTCGTGCCGCTGATATGTCTTTATTTTGTCCCTCTACTTCGCTCCGCACCCCAGCGAAGGTTTGATTACATATGTGCTTATGTACCTTGGAGTATGTGAACATGAAAGTACACGTAGGTACTTGTGAAAAAATGAAATAGATATATTTGAAAAATTTTGATCAAATTTGATATCCTAAGTGTACAATTTATCTGCTTTGATCCATTAAAGTCTGTTTGAATCTAATTAGATCTAAATAGAAGTGAATGAGTCTAATTAGGTAATATTTTTTCCGTATAAATTTCTGTAGATCCAAATGTATTTAAACAGTTCTACTCACTCGTAGCTACGAGTACATTGAGAAGAAACGATTTGGTAATTAAATTTGATGAAGATTAAATCTAAATGTAAAAAAATTGATGTGCTATGCCATACTTCATCTTCGCAACTAAATCGACTACGATATTACTGAAGATAGACGTATCCACTCCAGTCAAAATCTATCCACTGGGAGAGGTTAGTGAATTTTATTTTAATTTCCATGGAAATACTACGAGTATTACCAATTTTAAGAAATTTTGCAAAAAATAAACTTTTGATTTTTTTGATCCCCAAATTAGCAATTTTCAAACCTCGATGTTGATGAAATATGTATGAGTGAAAAGAAACATTTTGAAAATATAAATGATTTAAATTGGTCCATTGGTAGAGGCTGGTGAATTGTCCAAAGGCTTTCTAATTTTCAAAAATGTTTTAAAAAAGTTAAAAAAATTTAAAAAATTTTGATTTTATACGTCACAAAATTGCAAATTTTTGGGCCCAGATGCTTGATGGCACATCTACACATCAAAAGAAACATTCTGAAAAAGAAATGATTAAAATAAGTGCACTTGGAAAGGTTTGCGAACTATTACAAGATTTTCTTTTTTCCAAAAATGTTGAAAAAATGTAGCATTTTTTCAATTTTTCAACTCAAAATGAAAATTTTTCAGTATTTTTTTCGAAAAAAAAGTCAGAAGTTTAGTGAATTTTTCGACCCTAAAAACTCATTTCTTTAATAAAAATTAAATGTTGTCATTTTAAACAGATCAAATCCCCTCTGCTTTCAATTTGGGTTACCTCTGTTCATTTCATAGGATTTTTTAGTCACATCCATTCAAAAAATTGACAAAAAATGGACGAAATAGATTCACTCTTCAAGCAAATCTGTTGTACATGGAAATATTTTTTTTTAATTTTTAATTTTTCAGAAGTCTAACAAAATATTTGAAAGTTGAAGAAAGTCAGACGAAATATTGAATTGAATTACTTTTTTGAATTCACGAGTAGAAAATTTTCAAAAATACACTTAATATAATAGGTATTGATAAATTGGATTTTTTAAAAATTTATACAAGTTCTCAAAATTCTAAACAAAATGAATGTTGAAAAAAAGGTGACGAAAATAAATGAAAAAAAATTCAGAATGACCCTCGTCCTTCTCCTTCCCCCGCCCCCTCAGCCAAAAGACATATTCATGTCAAAATAACGAAAATTTTATTCTTCTGCCCGAATTTTGGAATTCGATGCGTAATGACACTTCTTCACATCAAAAGAAACATTTTGAAAAAAATGATCAAAATCGGTCCATTGAGATTTGCTGGCGAATGGTTACAGGTGTTTTCCCAGAATCTTTTACTATTCGTATCTATACAAAATATAGATCCAGAAACGAAAATCACTGAAAATTATTACAAATATTGTAAAAAAGTTGAAAATTGCCATAAAAATTATCGGAAGTGATGAATAAGTCTTATAAATTGTTGAAAATCATGTACCGTAGAAAAGGTCGAAAAATCAAAAATTGATAACAACAATTGTTGAGATTTGCATAAAAATGATTAGAAACATGATGAAAACGACCAAAAAATCATGAAAAGTGTTGAAAATGTTGTTGAAATTGTTTAAATTTTCACAAAAATCGGCAAAATATTGTCAAAACTGTCAAAAAATCACTAAAATTATTGAAAATATCGTAAAAATCGCCATGTAATCTTGAAAAGCGTCAAAAATTCCGTTGAAATGTTTTCAATTTTCATTAAATTCACTAAAAACTAGGTGAAAAATATAAAAAATATCGAATATGTCGTAGAAATTATGAAAATATTCCTAAAAAACATTGAATAATGTTGTAAAAGTATTGAAATGCTTTACAAAACGTTGCAATTTTCACGAATTTTCATGAAAAAGTGTAAAAAAAAGTCCATGCCATTTCCACACCTACTACACATAAAACTATAAAAAAATGTTTTTCCTCATTGAATTTTTCAAATCTATAAATTCGTGATATTTGAAATTTTCCAAGCCCAAAAAGTCACTTGAATTCTGCAAAATTATCCAAGTTCAAAAAAGTCAGACAAAATATCTGAAAATCATCGTAACGAATTTTCGTGATGGAATTTTTTGAAAAATTTTCATTATCGAATTCCAAGTACAAAAAGTTAGCAGAAATGTGAGAATTTTTATAAACTTGAAAAACACTGACAAAATGTCTAAAAGTCAACGTTAAAAGTTGGCTGACAAAATATCTGATTTGTACTTTCTTGAAAGTTTTTAAGTCCATAAGTTGAAATTTTCCAAGTCCAAAAATTGATTTCAGTTCTTAAAAATTTTATCAATCCAAAAAATTCTGACAAAATGTCTGGAAGTCAGCGTAATATCTGAAACTTTCCAAATCCAAGAAGTTTGCATCACAAAATATCGGAAAATTAACCTGATTTCTAAAATTTTTTAAAAGTCTAAATTATTCATCTGACAAAATGTTTAGAAGTCTGCATTATCGCTGAAATTTTCCAAATCCATAAAGCAAATGGAATTAGTTATGAAAATTTTTTCAAGTCCAAAAAAGCCTGACAAAATGTCCAATAGTCATCGTCGGAGAATTTTGTGGTGGAATTCTGTCAGGTTTTTCGCGGAATTACCCACAGTAGAAGCATATCTATGCTAAAATAGTGGAAAATCATGATAATTTTGGAATATTTTATGAAAATTGCAGCACGTTTTGCGTAATTTTTGATGAAACTCGATTTTTTGAATTTATTTTACCAAATTTTCACTAATTTTTGAGAAAATTTTGACAATTATAACATTTTTAACGATTTTTGTTGTTTTTTGTGTCTTCCCATATTTCAAATGATGCTTTTCAAAATTTCAACAATTTTTATGAAATTTTCGACAATTTTCATGATTTTTTTTGGAAATTTTCGAAATAATTTGGCTAATTTTTATAAAATTGTATTGTGGACCATTTCTACAACATTTTCAACAATTTCCATGATTTTTCGATTAATTTAAATAATCATACCTAGGTATTGTATTCTACCGATATGTTGGAACCACTTCCTGCAATTTTCAAGTCCAAAAAGTTACCCCGGGATAATGAAATTTTACGACAAAAATTTTCCTGACCCTCTTCCCCCTTCCCATCTCCTCTCGGCCATGAAACTTGATCTCGAGTTATACGTATAATCAAATCCAATTCGATCGAATTATACCACTTTTTGAACCAAATCGATCAAATTATATCTAAACCATTTTTTCATGGTCCGACTGAACTTGTCTTTAATCTGGCCTTTTTACTAGTCCAGTTACACGTATGGGTTATGTAAATTATACCACGAGACGCTACGTGAGCGCTTCTTTTTTTCTTAGATATTAATTTATACCTCCATAAATTCAAGTAGTCTTGATTTTTTGGGACTTATAAATCAATCGAACTATACGTACATATACAGCATAGTGCAGGAGCAGCCAGGAGAATCGCTCGGTGGAATTTTTTCGTATGCTTAACCTCACCAGCAGCATCGCGTCGCATACGGAGCCAAAAACATTATAGACAAAAAAACCAACGTTAGTGCCGCAGCATTCGTAAATCATTTTTTTCTAGTAGGCGAGTTAGCTTCGTTCAGTTCGGTTCGGTTACAAAAAAGGGAACTAGTCTTTTATGAGAACAAACTGCCATATGTTTTTTTCTCTGTGTACCTATGCTCTGTTCCTCGAATGTATTGTTCGAAATCGGTCATCGAAATCGATTAAAACTCGTTGCGAGTCACTTATTTACAATATCTTATTTTGTACACGGCGAGATGCGGTTAATCCGATTCGTATTTATAATCTCATTCCGTATGTTAATTTTAATACAAATTTATGTATTAAGCCGAAGACTTTGTGTAACTGCACAGCAATGTTTATCATATCAAAGTATACCAATCGCGGACGTATTGCGATATTATATTAAACGTACCTTAAAGGTATCTGTTAGACTTATGGAGTGTAGTTCAGTAGCCAAGAATTACTTTCTCCTTATGTATCGTACGTATCATTTTGTGTGTTTTATTTCACGCTACATTTCTATAAATGGTTTTAATGAACTCGTGCACGCATAATCGCCGCGTAACCTTAGGCCTGAAGATGTAGAACAAACAGAGATGCGAAGATGGAGGCAAAGGAAAAAAAAACAAAAACTTCCTTATTAGGTTGTGTGGCTACAGATTATTCCACAAAGGTTAAATTATAAATGGTATAAGTATAAAAGCATCGAACAACATTATAAATCACGTCCTACTGTCAATCATGCGAATTCCACCGACATTAGCCGGCTCATCTTTGCTCTCGGCTGGCGGCTTCGTCGTCCAATCCAAAGCTTTTTTATCCGCTGTGTGTATCTGAAAACAGTCTCAGTCGCGCGGAAACATCTTCAACAACTCAACTAACTTCTTAAGTTCAATGTGCAGTGTGCACTGTATCAAGATTTCCAGTTCTAAACTCCCATTCAATTTTTCTATACTTTTTTTTTGTACGAGTATGTTGCTCGCAGCTTAGTGTGTGTATCGTGGAGATCGGTATGTCTCGGCTTTTTTCTCATTGCTAGCGATATCGGTGATATATTTTTATATCGGATGTCCATGGTTAGATGTGGTTTTTGTAGATAGTGGAGGATATGATATTCCTTTTTGATGGAGTTGTGCGAATTGATGTCAATCGTGTACCGTACTTTGATGTAGAGTGTCTGGTGAATAGATGCAGTCAACTTTTGAGAGTTGGATATAATCGGTTGTCATCGAGAAAAAATGTTGGATGAACATGTTACAGCTACCAACAAAATTAAAGAAATCAAATCAAACATACTTTTAATCGTGAGAATCGATTGCACTTCACTACTTCCTAAAGTGAACGAATTCTCTACCGATGATTTTTGTCCAACTTCCAAATTGAAGGGGTTACAAATGTATTTTGAAACAGAGAAAATGGGAAAGAAGATTGATTAATGAATAGTAATTAGCATAGGATATGCTTTTGTGATGACCAAACCTGCAAAAAAGACACGAAATTCCGTCACGCTGACTTTTGGACTTTTTGTTATACTTTTTTAGACTTGGATGATTTCAGAGACCATGTTCATTTTTAGACATTTTGTCAGGCAAACACTTGAACCTTTTTATACTTGAAAAATCAGGCTCACTTTCAGACATTTTTTCAGATTTCAAACGATTTCTTTGGACTTGAAAAATTTTAGAAAATTCAGACTTTTTCGATTTTGCAAAATTTTATAAAGGGTCAGTTGACTTTCGAACTTGAAAAAATTTAGGTTGTTTCAAAATTTAACTTTTACACATTTCGCGAGATATGATAACATTGTGTCAGACTCTTTGAACTTAAAATTAGATAAAGTCAAACATTATGTCAAATTGGAATGTGCATTTCAGTTTGACGTAGCAGAAAGAGCAATACCATATCCTATGTTTTATATTTTCATGGGTAGTATGGAAATAGAAATGATCAAGGGGGTCCTGGAGGAGGGATTTTTCACATGGATATCTCTTATGGCTGGAGGACAATCTGAAAATTTTGTCCATTTTTCGTGTCCATGAATTCCGTCGCGAAATTCCTTGACGATGACTTTTAGACATTTTATCAGACAAACAATTTAGATTTTTTGAACTTAGAAAATTGACTTTTAGACATTTTCTCAGACTTTTCTAGGCTTGAAAATTTTTAAGAACTCAAATTTATTACTGGACTTGAAAATTTTCAAGAAAGTTCAAATCAGACATTTAGTCAGACATTTCTTATCTAAGACTGACTTTTAGAAATTTTGTCAAACTTTTTTGAATTTGGAAATTTTTTTAGATTTCTACAGACTTTTTGAACTTGGAATTGAATTTAGAAAATTTTTCAAAAAAATTCCATTACGAAATTCACGCATGAAAATCCCTTACGCTGACTTTTGGCTATTTTGTCTGACTTTTTTGAACTCGGAAATTTTCTTAAAATTCAAATGACTTTTCAGACTTGAAAAACTTCAAGAAGATTTCAAATATCATGACTTCATGGACTTGAAAAATTCAATGTCCGCTTGAAGAGTGGATCTATTTTGTCCATTTTTCATGTTCATTTTTTTTTGTCGATTTTTTTCAATATTTTAAGTCTATAAAATTCCTAGTTTTACGTATGACTCTTCTATTGCATGATTTTTAAGAATTTTTTATTTGAATAAAAATTAAGGAAACGCCCTTGTGTTATAATAATTTTTTGCCTGAATTCGAAATTGAAAGAGCTGCAGAAACAAATAAACTCTACAAAAAATTCAATCATAGAAATAAATAGTTCAAAGCCGTAAGTACAAATCCTCTGTTAATAATTTTCTGCCAATTTCAAAATTGTATCAGTCAAAACTCAAGTCAGAACATTGAAAGGAACTCATCTTAAGACGGAGCTATGCTTTGAAAATCGAACAAATTTTTATGATATGCCTTCCTAAAACTATTCTGCTCAACTTCAAAGCTGAAGGAACTACAAAATTATTTTGAACCAAAACAATTGAATTTTCAGCTCTTTTCATTGAAAATTCAACGAATTTTTTAGAACTTTTAATCATTTTAATTCTTTAGGAAAATTTTTACATCATTTTTACACAATTTCCTGTGACACTTGCACAGTTTTTTTTTGCAGTTTTAATTAATTTTGCCATTTTTGAGGGAATTTTTTTTCACTTTCAAATTATTTTGATGGTACTTTACCAATTTTTATGCACTTTGTATAAAAATTTTACATTTTTTTTCAATTTGCCAATAAACTCTTCAGCGTTTGGACATCTTTTGCAACAATCTGAGCAAATTTGATGACAGTTCATAAATTTTAGCGCACAATTAGGAAGTATATTTCAAAACTTCCCCTTCAATTCTGGCGTTGAAAAAGTAATTATGTGACAAATTGCTTTAACTTTTCAAATACTTAAGTACTGTTTAATTCTATGATAATTTTTTTTCATTGAATTTTTCTGTTTCTGTATTGGTACTTTAGCAACTTCTTTTATTTTGAAGCTTTGCAATAACCCTCAGAAATGAATTTATTCAATTTTGAAGGTCATGTCTATTTTCATGTTTTAAAATTTGTTCAGATTAAACGTTTTTAAAAAGAGCATGCTCCTTCAAGTTTGAATGTAGGCAACATGTTCATCTAACGTCTCATGAAAATGCTCCCCAGTGATTTTGATTAACTGTAATTTAAATAGCAGCCCCCTGGCTCAAGTAATACACAACTAAAATTTTGGCTGCCAGTTTTGAGTTTAGGCCTCGCAGTAAAAATTCAAAGCTGGAAAATTTACAAAATTGTGATTGAACAGTTTTTTTCAATGAAAACTTTTGCAATATTGTATCTATTGATTTTCATTAAATTCATAAGATTATTACATTTTCACAATTTTTGTTTCTGTTTTTTGCATTTATGCGAATAGTCCACTAACTTATCGTAGTTTAATCGTAATATTTTTCTATGATTCTATGATCAAATATTTTTATGAATTTTTTCGCTTGGAAAATATCGCAGAAAAATTATTAATGTAAAAATTGAAGTTATTCCCTATGTCGACCCCTTCAATATTGATCATAGGTAAAACTTGCCTACATTTTTTATTTGTTTTTTCCGTTGAAAAAATTATCTAAACTGAATTTTTACCAAGAGACTAGAACTCAAAACTGGCAGCTGAAATTTTGGTAGATGATACTTGGACTGAAGGCTACCACCGAAACGACTTTTTATCAAAATCCTCGAAAAACATCTCTTAAGGTTCCCTAGTCTAAGGCACCCGA
This sequence comes from Pseudococcus longispinus, assembly GCA_900064475.1. Lineage (NCBI taxonomy): Eukaryota > Metazoa > Arthropoda > Insecta > Hemiptera > Pseudococcidae > Pseudococcus > Pseudococcus longispinus. The sequence goes on from FIZU01046592.1 coordinate 13,107, forward strand.
TTATTTCCAAATCTTGAAAAGGTTGACATCCACTTACCAAACACCCCATCCAAAATGGCCCTTGAAGAAGGACAAAATCGTGAAAATTTTATTAGTTAATCTCCGAAGAAGAAGCGACCAGATCGCGACGCGATATCTTATTTACAATGTCAATAAAACGTGTTAAATAACTTTATGTATGTAAATAAAAAAGGAAAGAAAAAAAAAGAGAAAAAAGAATCACGTAACTCCGAATAAAGTAAATAATTACTCGAGAGAAGGTACATAGATATACCCGGCGAAGAATAAATAACCAATGAAACCCAAGTTAGCCGCAATTATAAATCGAGACCGAGACCGGTACATCCATCTCGATGATGTCTTTAACTTCTCTCGTCCGATACGGCAGTTCGTCTCTTATTTACATTGCAGCCGCAAAGAGCGCGTGTCGTTGTTGCTACCGTTGGCTGGTAAATTCTTTCCGGTGTATTTACATATTACTCGATGATTAAACACGACGATGTATTAATGCTGATGCTGATGGGTTCGCGAAGCCGTTTTATTACGTTGTGCGTCGAGTGACTTTTGTTCGATTGAATTGTTTAACGGGGACAGGTGTCCCTAGTGGTGATTCGATGATGGAAATGTGTAATAGGAGAAAGTGTGGATAGGTTTTGAATTTGTGTGGGAGTTGGATTTGATTTTTAGATAATTAGATCTTTAATTTTACGAGTATCAAAGTGAGTGAAATTCAGACTGCGTTTGGATAACGATTAGTTTGGAAAGATTTGTTTTTTCCTCATTTTTTTAAGGATAAAGATGGTTGAGAAATTTTGTCTTTCAATCGATTCAATATTCCTGTACCATTGAAAATTCTCCTAAAAGATGGAAAATATTTAAAAAATGAATGATGAAATTGAAATTAATGAAGTACCAATCTTACTAGTTGGATTAGAGAATCCGATAGATATTCCTTCAATGATTCCATAAGTTACTCCTTCAGTCAACTTGAAGCTTATATATGTGTACAACTTGTACGAATACAAATAACGAGATAAATGGTTGAGCATAAAGAGTCATCGAACTATAGGTACGATGATCGACGGATGATATGTACGATACGATGATGTTGAAAAATCAATCGAGATACCACATGGTAGCGCGTGTTATTTATTATCAACAATATTGACGAAGAAAATGGCATTGAAATCTTAGCTAATCGTAGATTTATGACGTTCGATAACCTCTGCGCAGTGAAGACTCAGCAACGTTGCTATGTTAATAAATCAAAGAATGTTGAACTTTACAACTTAATTCGTTCTGATTTTATCACTTCATCGGATAGTAATGATTGATGGTATGAAAGTCATTCGTTAACTGTGATTGGAAATCTTTTTTTTTTGCAACTTTGCAGAGTGATAAAATTTGTAATTATGAATTTAGCCAAGTCGAAAAAATAGTTATTGCAAAGGGGAAAAAAGGAGAACTTTTGATGATTTTTTTTTTGTATGATAATGTTGAAGAAATCGAATAATGAGTGAAGCAAATTGATATGATTTGTTAAATTTCATAATCAGTTTTCTAAAATGTCATCAAGTTTTTCTCAAAAATTCGGAATTTGAAAGGGCTGTTTTAGAGAAAGATTGAAAGTAGAGATAATTCATTCTTTGTCGTTTTTAGGTAAAATTAGGACAAAATTGGTAAAGTTCAGCAATTTCTGACAGATATACAATTAACATTGAATTTTTTCCCTTTTAGGTATTTTAAAAGAAACATGAAAAAGGCAAACAATTTATAAAATCCTTTTTGAGAAAAATTTCCAGTACCTAACCTTTGGTAATACTTGGTAATTTCTAAGAATAATTGCGTTGCTGCTGGTAAATTACGTTCATTTTACCCTGATTTATTTCATTATCATCGGTTAATTATACGACAATCATTGATGATCAGAGGTAATTTACAAGAAAGTTGGAGTAAATACCTGTAGTAATTTTATCGTTGGAAAATATGGTAATATTCCGTAATTAAAAGTAATTTACAGCAAACACCTCATAATAACTGATAACTCCCTTATCATAAAATTACAATTTCTACCACTGATATATTGTTAGTTTGGAAATTATCTGAAATTTCTCGTAACCGTTGGTAATTGCTGATCATTTCGGATTCCCAGTAATCGCTGGTAATATCTAATTGGTAATTCCCCGAATTCACTGTGTTACTGTTGGTAAATAATGTTTTTTTTTCTAACCCGAATCCATTATCTTTGATAAATAACAGTAAATTCTGAAAATTGGTGGTAATTTATGGAAAACTCGCGGTAATTACTGGTAATTATTTGCGATTATGGTGCTATCGTTGGTAATGTTTGGTAATTACTGGTAATTTACAGTAAATACCTCATAACAACTGATAACTTATCAAAAAATTTTAATTTTTACCTCTTATACGTATTGTTAATGTTGTAATTATCTGTAATTCCCCGTAATCATGGGTAGTTAGTGGTTATTACCGGTAATTATTAGTATTTTCCGGTAATAGTTGGTTATTTTGAGTATTTACTGTGTACTACTGGTAAATTACGTTTTTTAACCTGACGTATCCATCATCGTTGATAAATAGGCCTAACAGTAATGTTTGATATCAGATATGGCAATTGGTGGTAATTTACGGGAACTCGCGATAATTACTGGTAATTCGCCGCAATTATTGTATTGTCGTTGGTAATATTCGGTAATTACTGGTAATTTACAGTAAACATATAATAACAATTAATAACTCATTGCCAGTAGTAATAATTTTTAGTAATCAACAGTTATATTTTAATCGTGGTAATCATTCGTAATTTTCAGTATCCAGTGGTACTGAGTACTGATTCTCAATCTCTTATGACTTTTGGTATTTTACGGTAATCGGTAATAATTGGTAATCAAGGGTAATTTAGGGTATTTTGTATTAATAATAGGTAATTTATGGTAGTTGGTGAATTTTAACTGGTAATTCTTGGTAATTAACTCTTATTTTTGGTATTTTCAGTAAATTACTGGTAATTATCAACGGTTTATGGTAATCACTGGTAATTTCCTTCGAAATTATTCTGTTATCGTTGGTAAATTTCGATTTTCGTCTGTAATTACGGTAATACGCGATACATTCTCGGTAACCATTGGTAATTCATCACAATAATTCTGTAATTGTTGCTAATTTATTATGAATTTATCGTAATTAACTTGCAACCGTTGATAATTCGCCATATTCTTGAATATTTTGCGCTAGTTCGTGATGAATATCGTTGATTACCGATATTTTACCTATATTATTCCATAATTTTGATTCCTAATTTATAGTAGTTTACTAGTTTTTCAACTTTAACCAAAACTGTTCCATATGTAACAGTAAAAACTGAACATAGTATATTATCGAACATTTCCATGATGATTTTTTTTTTTTACTTAGGATTATATTGAAACGTCGATACTTCTGAATATAATTTATTGTGATTCGATTGCAAGTATATCGATTCATGCACATATGTTTCTTTTACACCTAACTCGTTTTGAAATTTCAAATAAGTAATACCTATAATATGTATTAAATAATTTTCTTTACATATATGACCACCAATGTTTTCGAATAAAAATTTACATATTAATACAAATCGAACACCACACCACACGTACATATATTTACTAGGTACTAATTTTTATCCTTCTAATGTGAGAATGGTGTACGATAAGCTGGTAGCTATGTATAGAAAGAGTAAAAATCCAGTTTGAAACAGGAAAAATATTCGTTAAAAAAATATCATATTTTACAATACCAAATAGGTATACACATTACACTACACACAGGTGTAAATTTGAAATTTGTATAAACGGACAGTGGCGTCCGAAGTGCAATTAAATAGCCCTTTAATCTCGACTGGAAAAGTAGTTTTGGTCATAAAAGTCACCTACCGATTTAGAGTACAATATTTTTACGACTTAATTAGACTATAACGATAGAAACAAACGTGATATCGAATATTTTCAACTCGGCTGGAAAACAAGACTAATTCCCTACTAATACGTTCGCGGCATTCGGTACAACGGTTACAGCGACAAAACGTCTAATTTGATGGTATTTCATTGGCGTTGGTTCGCCGGAGAAAAACCGGGTGGAGCTGCCACATCGTAAAGAGTCCGTTTTGAAGAGAGAGAGAGAAAAAAATAATAATCGTGTTCCGTAATAAATTCAATCGTGTATCTGTGATAATAAACCTGTTACAGCGTTTATCACTTAGGTTTGGCCTTTTTTTCTGTCACCCCCTTCATAGTGTTGGGTTTTTTTGTGTATCCAGCCGAGTCGATTCGGATGCTAAAAGTAATCGATATTGTGATGATTTTTACGAGCTTTTTCATTGAAGAATTTCATCCATGATCCGGGATCCGGTTTTTTGGAACATTGATGCATCTTCGGTGATGTTGAACCGAGAACCGACTTGGACGATCATCTCAGCGTATTTGATTGTAGAAAAATCGCTGATTCATATGAGCTTTTCGATGCTGCTGGTGTAATCCATCACAACGTATGACAGACGCGTGAAATCCATTCACAGCTTCCGACCGACCAGATTTATTAATGTATGATATAATTATCAGCCTCGGACGTATCTTGAGATTTTTCATCATTCGTCTATTCAATCTCCCTTCTTGCTTTCCAACGTTCTCTTCGAGAGCATGGGTAAATTCTTATTAAAAAACACGAAATTATATACGAATTAATTAATTCAAAGAACTTAAATTTCATCGACACCGTTTAGCCAAAGCAGTTAAAAAATTTAAATTACCGGGGTTATTAAATTGTTATAAGGTAGAAGCGAATTTGCATTTTTGTTTTTTTCGAAAAAAAAATACAGAAAGATAGAGAAAGAACTGTTCTATTTATCTGACCATCTAAAACTGCCGTTTACGATTCGAAATGGAATTTAAAAGACGCGTCTGAAGCCGAAATAAGATGGAAGCGAATAGTAAAATTCTTGGTACGCGTAGATAGTTACTTAATTTAGCATGATAACGAATTATTCGTCGGTTTGGCTCGGAGTTTTTTTTTTTCGAACCGCGTAAACCGGTACCACTAGTCGAGGAGAGTAATCAAGATCGACTCTCGCAGAGAATTTCCAGTTTCCAGCTAAAGTGCTAATGATACGGATTAGATCAATTGTCCTAACTCTAAATTATCCTATCTAATACCTCGGCCCGGCGTAATTCCTTTCTTTATGACAGACGATTGAGATAATAAAATTCCGCCGGTAACGTGCTTAAAAAGTTTTCACCAGTTTGGTAAACAACGCACCAAACAGGCGCAGTCGATTACTCGAACGCGTACAGGCAAAAAAATTACTTGCTTTTTGATTTATTTCTCCTAGAAGGGTCGATGAACCTAAGCTTTTTTTGATACGATATGAGCATTTGCAACGAGGCAGCGTAGAAGAAGTAATACGAGCCGTAGATCATTAAATGTCGTGCTAATATTACCTTAATATCTATTCTTTCGTATAATACGAAGATCAATGCCATTGCCGAGTTTGGCTTTGAATTATGATACCGTTGAAGATCTAGTGCGAATGTAATCGCCGTGCTGAAATCTCATTTCAGTGCAGAGCTGATAGATGTGCTGCGTGCAGAAAAAAGTAGTGGTGAGAGGTGAGGTGGTGCTTTTTTTGCTGCGTTGGTAATTTACGAGCCAGAGTGTTTTGCTGTCTCGTAAAAATTTTTTTTACTGGTGTAATTTAATGTGAAATTGTAAATTAATTCGGGTATGTGTGGGGTTAGGAGATTGCATGGGTAGGGTATGAGGGCAAATGGGACATTGACCTATATTTATGCTAAGAAAAAATTATGGAAGATTGAAATTTGTTTTGGAGTTATTTACTACGTACAATGAATAATTATTTATTTATGTTTTGGTAATTTTTACTATTGTGTAGTACGAATTACTGTGTTTTTCTTATAGTCTAAGCGATTAGCCTGAAAAAAGCGGGATATGCTTCTTTTTTTGAACGCGAGTTGATATGTGGGTTTTCTTTTAGTATGAAACAAAATAAAATTTTGGAAAAGAGGGTAATCAGAATTGTTTCGAGAGAGCAGGAGGTGGATTTGGGATTGGAAACACCCATACCTCTGCAAATAAATATGTAGAAGTATGTTTGGTATTATTTCCATGTAATTTGAAAGAGGCTCATTGAATTTTCCAAGTTCATAAAAGTCATTTGAGTTCTGAAAAATTTTCCAAATTCAAAAAATTCAGATAAAATATTTAAAAGTCATCGTATAGATTTTCGTGAATGAATTTCTTATTGGGATTTTTTTTTATTTCGAATTCCAATTCCAAGTACAAAAAGTCAGTAGAAATTTTAAAATTTTCCAATTTCAAAGGAGTCTGACAAAATGTGTAAAAGTCAGCGTTAGGTATAAAGCTGTCTGACAAAATGTCTGATTTGAACTTTCTTGAAATTTTCCAAGTTCAAAAATTCATTTAAGTTTTTAAAAAATTTTCAAGTCTAAAGAAGTCTTACAAAATGTTTGAAAGTTTTTGTAATATCTGAAACTTTCCAAATCCAAGAAGTCTGCCGTACAACATATTGAAAAGTTACTCTCATTTTTAAAATTTTCTAAGTTCAAAAAGGCTAAATTACTTGTCTGACAAAATGTCTAAAAGTCAGCATTATCTCTGAAATTTTCTAAGTTCTAAAAGTGAGTGGAAATCTGAAAATTTTTCCAAGTCCAGAAAAGTCTGACAAAATGTCTAAAAGCCATCGTCGGATAAATTCGTGACGGAATTTCGTCAGATATTTCGCGGAATTACCCATAGTAAAATCATATCGTATGCTAAAGTTGTCAAAAATGTCAAAAGTGTTGTAAAGATTTCATAAAAATTAGTGAAAATCTTGCAAAAGTGATGAAAAAGTTGTCAAAAACACCTGAAATCTTTTGAAAGCTGTTGAAAATCTCATGAAAATCATTGAAAATATTGCAGAAATGGTTAAAAAATGGTGAAACATATCGGAAATTTGTTAAAAACTGTCGAAAATTTCACAAAAATCATTGAAATTGTTGCAAAAGTGCAGGTATGAAAAAGAGTCAAAAATTCCTGAGCTTTTGTAAAAATTTATGAAAATTCCAAAATAACGATTGAAAACAACACTTTCCAACCTGTAGCTAATCAGTTATTTTAGACAAGGCAAGTGCCATTTTTGACATAGCAAATTTTTCCTCGTCAAAGTCAATCCCCCCAGTGGTTCCACTTTTCTAGGTCAATACCTCCACCATTTTTTAATACCACCTTTTGCATCACTTTTAGATAATTTTCACCAGTTTTTACAAAATATCAGACATTTTTTATTATTTTTTCACCACTTTTGCAAAGTTTTCTAAGATTTTAGAAATTTTCGGCAGATTTTGGAACATTTCAGACATTTTTGGCAACTTTATGAACGACCCGCTCTACAAGAACAGATTTTTAAAAAGAGCAAATCTGCTATTCTGCTCTTCGCCTTCAAATTCTGCTGTCTGTTTTTCTACTGCTGTTTTCAAACAGGCAATATGAGTAGTAAATAATCAGTGATTTTTGAGAATCGAAAAATCTGATAATAGTGTTTTGTTTTATTTATTTGTCTGGAAGAAAAAACAGAATTTTAATTTATTCGAATTACCAGTCAAGGATTCCGGAAATAGAAGTGAGATGTAATAATTTATTTGAGATAGGATAGCATTGGCTTTCTAGTGATACGATTACTTTTCGATTTGGTGTACATTTTCCTCGTTTTTGGTTTCATTGTGACAAAAGACAAAAATTGCCCGTAAAATTAACTTTTAAATGACATAATTCTCAGTTTTGCAATACCTAAATACAATTCGTGAAAAAATTTCCCTTTTTTCCAAAATCGGTCTTTATTTGCCATTTGTTTTAACCAAAATTCGTCACTTTAGTCATTTCAGTGAAATTATTTCCGAGACTCAGAATTTTTTATTTAAAGAGAATTAAAGTGAGGAGCCATTGCAAGGAATTTCAAATTTTTAACAATTTTTGACATTTTTTGAAAATTTAAGGCAATGTTAAGCTCGTTCCTTTCTCATTTAAGGTGTTCTAAATCATTTCTCGAGCATTTCCTATTACGAAACTACATCGAGGCGTTGGAAAAAATGAAAAGTTTTTCAGCTTTCAAATAAATCAGTAAACAGCTCAGACTCTGAAACCTCAACTGAAAGCTTGAGATCAATGATCTACTGAAATATATCTAGAATCAGCGTAAATCTTTTTCATTCACTTCCAGTTTTGACGAGAATACATTTTGTGGATAAATTGACCAGGAAAAAGAACAAGTTTACTGAAGTCTCCTCCTGTTCTTTCATAAAAAAATCTGCATTTAATAATCTACTACTTTGGTCTGTTCCTGACTTGAACTTTTTTAATCAATGAAATTACTAATACCACTGTTTATAACAAGTTCGATAACTATAAAAATTACTCTCGCATATACGGATACCTCTACCCAAGCAACCCAAGGACCATCTCCACATACATATAAACTAATTTACTAATTTTTTTATCATAAGCTAGCGCCAATACTGCAGTGGAATATGCCTGCCAGCGAGGCACAAACTACCATAAAAATAAAATTTAATATTGCAATGGCTAATGGAACTCGAAATATTTTTATGGTATATATTTCTTGTTCTCTATCATTTATATAAAGTTAACTAGCCCAGCGACCAGTATTACGGTAATGGAAATGTTGAGCAATCGCGTTATAAACGCATTTGTGAGAATAGATTACAGATTTTATGTGATTTTTTCCCCTTATTGCCATTCATTCGACTACATCTAAGTAAACCTATGATTTGAACCGGTAAATATGTGTAAAATTTTTTTTATTTATGAAAAACACAACACCGGTTCTTTATACGAGTATAGTTCACACCTTGGATTTATTGTGATCCGTTACGAGGGAAATTTTTGCCCAGTCTAGGTCATATCTTTAAATAAAATCGCCCCCTTTGGTGCGATATGATAATCGCATGAGCGATGAAATTTCAATCGTGTTAGACCAGTATTGTTTTTTTCTGTTTCGTTTTCGTTTTGTGATTTGTATTCTTTGTTGTGTTCGTATGCTAGATGCTTTATAAGCACGAAACGTTTGGAGAGATTTTCCTATGATGCTGGTGCTCAGGCACCAGACACACCTTTCTCGTACGATATAATATACAATCTTTCTAAAACTGAATTACGATGCTCTGTATGTAAATGCGTTCGGCCCGAAGTAACTAAGTATAGCGGGTGTAATACGTTCTTTTTCATCTTCGGTTCAGTGTTTCGCAAAATAATACGAGTACTTAGCGCGTTAATTACGTCAAAGGGTGGTCAGGCCAGAGCCGAATGATTGGCAGGCCTTTAGGGTGTGTTGAACGTGTGACTGTTCGCCTTCGCGATGAGGTTAAGGTGCTATAAAGTACTGGTTTTATATTCTTCCTCGTGTTCGGTGCTAGGTGCTTGGTGTATGTGTGGACGCGAAATCTCGCAATGTGCCCAAGACCATAGAGCACTCACTGATGCGGCGTGAAAATTTCAATATTGTGACTAATGGTGTTTTTAAATGGCAGCTCGTAAATGAAATTAGATTCGCGATTTGTTGAAAGGCGCTTTTTTTCATATACTTCTCGCCTGTATAGGTGTAGATTAACACGGTACGGTGTGTTTTAACACCTTGGTTGAAGATTTAACCGCCTAGATTTGGTATGCTTATATGATGGTGCAGCTGTGAAAGTGTGTTGTGATTATCATACGTAGTGTTTGTGAGTGATTGAAAATCTTCGATGCAGTTTTCAGTTCTCGTATTTTTATGATATTTAATACGAATAACCTGAAACCAAATTAGATTTTCAAACTTTCTTATTTGGAAATCTGACTTGGATTTATAATTACTAGAGGAGAAGGTACGAATATGGAATACTTTTATGTAAAGCATTATATCTCCACTACCCGATG
>FIZU01046594.1:0-11170 GCA_900064475.1 Pseudococcus longispinus
GGGAGGGGGGGGGGGGGGGGGGGGGGGGGGTGGAACAAAAATCAAGTTTTCAACATAATCGAGTGAGATATCAAAATTAATATTTTTTGATCTCTCACATCTGATACCGATAATATTTTACAAAAAAAGTAAAGGTACCCCAAGGAATGGGGCTTGATACAAAATTTTGGAAAATTATGGGTCAATGTGTAGCGTGTAGGTATAATTTTTTAGCTCTGAAATTTATTTCTAAAGAGAAAATTTGCAATGAAATTTCAAGATGTCTTGGAAATACTGGTGGAAGGAAGGGGGGGATCAACATTTTTCATCATTATCGAAAGAAGTATAAACATGGATATTTGACCACTATAATGAAGCCCTGAACCATCAAAAACGATTAAATTCTATTAAATCGACTTTTGATGTTGTGGTTTTTCAATTTTGTTTTTTTTTTAATAAAGAATTTCCACAAGACTGCTTCAGTGGATTAATCGGTTTTTGGTTTTTAATTTCGGTGTTTAAAATGTTTTTAAAATTTTATATACAGGGTGTCCCAAATAAGAGTGGTCGCCTTCCAACTGGTAAGTAGGCAACCCATTCTGAGTCCAAGTAGATATGCTTGCATACCCTTAAAATTGAAGGGTCAAAGTTATGCTCACTCGAAATTTATTTTTTTGAAATGGGTTAGTTGATTAGGAAACTTCAATCGCTAATAAAATATTCAAAAAAAAAATTTCAATTTTATCAAGATTCTAAAAGTTTTCTCACGTTGACCTCCCATTATTATGAACTTAATTGGTGTGAAAATGCATTATCTTTCCAATGGTGCAAACCGCAACTGTCTATCTTGTTCCAATCAAAAGTTATACGTGATTAATTTTGAGAAATACACATGAAAAAATCATATTTTCGAACAAATTTTAAAATTTGATGGAAAAAGCCATTTTTTTATGTACTTTTCTTGAAATTAATTACGTACAACTTTTGATTCAAGCAAGATAGAAAGCTGGGGTTTACACCATTGCAAAGAGCATGATTTTTTACACAACCTAAGTTCGTATTAGCGATTGGGGTTTCCTGATCAACTTTACCAAAAAAATTATGCATGAAAAAAAACCTAAAATGAATGCTCCTTCGAATGTCGCAGCCCGCAACCCTCTACCTATCGTAACAACATTTTTATGACAAATCAGAAATAACGAAAATGATTTAAAATTTTTTTCAAATGAGCATAACTTGGCTCCTGCAATTTCAAGAATAGGCAAACATATCTACTTGAGCTTAGAATGGGTTGCCTACTTATCAGTTCGAAGGCGGCCATTCTTAACTGGGACACCCTGTAGGTATTTGGTTTTTGATTTCTTCTTCGTGGTGAAAAACAGGTTGAGGTTTTTTTTCATTTTTGTAGGTATTGGTGGAAGAAGCTCCTGGTTTCGTGTTTGGTTTCGATTTCGGTTCCAATGCCTGAATTTCAACTGTAAGAATGGGTAGGACTTTGAAAATTGAACAAATTTTCATATTATAATTTTTTGCCTAACTTCAAAATTGAAGGGGTCATATAAATTATTTTTGAAAAAAATAATTCTAAAATACATAATTCAATCACGAGAATGAGTTAATACTTTGGAAAAAGAACCGGTTTTTTATGTTCATTTTTTGATTAAAATTAAATTTGAAGGAGCTGTAAGACTCGGGGTAAATTCAAAAATTCAAAATTACAATTTTTTTTTTTTCAATGTTACTCAGCCTCTTTACTTTTGATTTTATCCAAAAAATAAATATAACAAAAATTGCTCATTTTTCAAAGAATTGCCCTATATTCATATTGAGTGAAATTGTTTAGTAATTTTTTCATTACAAATTATTTTTATAACTCCTTCAATCTTAAAGTTAGGCAAAAATCATGATTCGAAAATTTGTTCGATTTACAAAGTAATACTAGGCATTCCCTCAGTTAAAAATTGGTTTTTGATTCGATTTTTTGAAAATAAATTTTGCCCTTCAATAATCGAGATAGGCAACGTATGTTCATCTGAAGTTTTTTTTAATAGTACGTTGTTGTTTCTTAATCTCATCCACAGGGTGTTTTGGTCCAAACCACACAAGTGTATGCATGTTTGTCTACCCTAAGGTTTGAAGGGGCAAAGTTATACACTAATGAAGATGATTGTTTTAACTCCGCTGATGATAAGAAAGGCATTTGAAACTTTTTTGTAGAAATTTTTGAACTCTACACCATGAGTTATGTTCATGCTCTGTCTATCTCTAAAATTGAAGGAGCTACAATGATTTGAAAACTTGTAAGCTTCATAACTCCTTCAATTTGCAAGTTGACAAAATTTTGAAAGAGTCATTTATTGTAGAGCTTTTTGAGCTCTACACAATGAGCTAATAATATTTTGCCTGCCTCCAAAATTTAAATCATGGAAGACCATTTTGAAAAAAATTTGTAAAGAAAATTTTAAATTTCAAGAATGTTGGCCTCTTGCTATCTTTTAAATGGATGTAGCTCCTTCATTTTCAGAGTTAGGCCAAATATTGATAGCTAATTTTGTAGAGCTCAAAAAGCTCAACAAGGTATGAATTTGATAAATTTAGCTCAACTTTCAAATCGAAGGAGCTACAATAATTTGAAAATTTGTAACCTTTATAACTCCTTTAATTTACAAGTTAGACAAAATTTGAAACTCTTCTTAGATTCGCCCCTTCATTGTTACCTTTTCCGTCTATATTGCCAATATACGTAAAATTAGTATTTAAGGCAACACAAACCTTGTAAAACGTAATTTTGATAACTTCACAAGGCCAAACACAAACAACGATTATTTTGTTAACAAGTGTTACGATTTTTCTTTTTCGTATCGTTTGTCGTACATATTCGTATGAGAATGTGTGGGTATAGAGCAACCCAGAAGCTTGAAAAAAGACATCAAAAATCTCCTAATCATTCATCCGTATTAATCATCGAGCGAGAATTTATAATCGTGTATTAAACATAATGCGTTTTCGTAACACTAATAATTCATTGTAAAATCAAAACCGACGAAAAAAAATGTTTAAAGGCTGAGAAAATTGATGTCGACAGCGCATAAATCGCACTTTACTGGGTATACAAAACGTCGCGTCGCGTACTTATTCGTATAGTTAATGAGATTTATATTGTTAACACGTTATAAATACCGTCATTAATAGCGTCGTAAATAGTAAACGTATCAAAAAAATGGGACAAAGGAGGTACCTACGACATGCGTTTTTCAAACTTGTAATTTTGTGGTTAAAAACATCTAAATGCTGCGATTTAAATTGAAAGACGATAAATACGTGTATAATTTTTACGATATCGAAAGAGACACGCGAATAGCCCGAAGAAAATACACAGTCGTTTAGAATTTACAAAATGACTACTTTTATTCGATGGCAAATGCGAATAATACTGCGGTAATTTCTAATTGGGTATGATTTGCGAATACAACGCGATGAATAATGCATGATAAAAAGTTTAATTGAATTTTCCTAGCGAGAAAAATGCGTTGCGTGATGTCGTGTAAACGCTGGCGTAGCACAGAACCAGAAACAGCGTAATTATAATTTCAAATGGTACGAAGAATATTGTAATAGGGTTCGGTGTGTTAAATGTATCGTGCATTTTAGCGACCACTATATTAACACATCGAAAACCACCTACAAGAATAATTATATCGTTGAAATATACGAAGCAAGTGAGCAGCATTCGATGACATGTGGTACATACTTGAAAATCTCGGTGCGACCCTGCGGCCCGTTTTGCGTCGAACGAAAGGCGAGAAAACGCGGAAAAAGGAGTTTCGAAATCAGCTCAACCGCGTAGAATCCGTCTTTAACTAATGACATAAATCTTTCGTATACACGTATTTTGTATTCGAGCTTGAGTATATGTATATCTGGTGTATTGCGCCTCACCTCGTAAACCCACAAGTGTTTTATAACTCCTACACGATGAAATATTTCTTATAATGCTGTCTTGTGCTGGCCAGCGAAAGAGCCACATACGAGTGGACAAATGTACGTAGAATTGTATAAGAAGTACTCGCCCTTATAAAACCTGGCATTCGCATACAATGTATTGTAATTTTTAGTTTATGAATTGCTGCAATTAGTGGAGTGTGATCGAGTAATATATTTTCTAGTAGTCCAAGAGCTGAACCACTGAAAATGTACAGAAAGAACTGAAATATGGCACTGGTTTCAAAAGTTCGCATAGGTATGTACCCTAGGGCGGAGCGCGAAAAAAAACATACCTCGGATTTTGACCAAATTGAAGCGAGTGGTTCATATTTAGTTGAGGATGAACCATAGAAAATTTTAGACCCCTAGCTCGGAGAGGAGCGGAGCTAGGTGACCTCAAAGTGGGGTAACTTTCGAAAAAAACGCGGTTTTTGGCCACTTTTGATTAGTGCCACCTGGATGACATCTCCAGCGCACGTTCTACACCTCCTCTGGCCATTGACCTCAAAAGTTGTGGATTATTGCTGAAAAATCAAGATTTTTGATTTTTTAAAAAATGAAATACCCTTCGCTCGGTATCAAAACCGGGCCTAAATGGCTCCTATTGATCCAAAAAAACAATGTTGACCCCGTGGTAGGGTAGGAAAAGTGGTATCCAATTGTGAGGTCAATGGCCAGAGGAGGTGTAGAAACTCAAATCGCAACTTTTTAGGCGTGTGCTGAAGATGTCACACAGGTGGCACTACTCAAAAGTGGTCAAAAACCGCGTTTTTTCGAAAATTACCCCACTTCGAGGTCACCTAGCACCGCTCTTCTTCGAGCTAGGGGTCTAAAATTTTCTATGGTTCATCCCCAACTAAATATGAACCACTCCCTCGAATTTGGTCAAAACCAGAGATATGTTTTATGAAACTATAAAACATAGGATATGCTTTTGCTTATTAAATTTTTTCAAGTCCATAGATATTTGAAATTTTATTGAAATTTTCCAAGTTCAAAAAGTCTAAATTGTTTGTTTAGCGAAATGTCTAAAAGTCAGGATTATTTCTGAACAATTTCCAAGTCCAAAAAGTCAATAGAGCTGAAAATTTTTTTAGGTCCAAAAAAAAGTCTGAAAGTCAATTTTTTTAAATTCAAAAAGTCTAAATTACTTGTCTGACAAAATGTCTAAATTTTAATTTTCTATATTCAAAAAGTAGCTATATATTTTTTGTCTGACAAAATGTCTAAAAGTGAGCATTATCTCTGAAATTTTCTAAATTCAAAAACGCAGTGGTTTGAGAATTTTTCCTAGTCCAAAAAAGTCTGACAAAATTTCTAAAAGTCATCGTGACGGAATTTCGTCAGTTTTTTCGCGAAATTACCTATAGCGTAAGCATATCCTATGCTAAAATTCTATACAAAAATTAGCAAAAAATTTGTTTAAAAAAACAAAAAAAAACTTAAAATGTATCGAAAATTGTTAAAAAATTGTTAAAATATTTTTAAAAATCGTTGAAAATTGTAAAAGTGCTTGAAATGTCATAAAAAATGTTCCAATATGGAAAAAAATTTCATAAAAATCAATAAAAATAATTCAAATACGGTAAAAAAAATTGGAAAATTTGGAAAATTTGAAAATTTTAACAGTCTGTATGAGACTTTCTATTTCTAGTGGTTTTTATGAACATTTCAACAGTGGTTACTAATTTTCGATGATTTTCATGATTTTTATTATCATTTCATTTATATTTCAAATTATTTTTCAGAACATTTTAACAATTTTTACGAGATTTTTACAGATTTTAACGACAATTTCTAAAATTATTTGCGAAATTTTTGACGATTTTCATCATTTTTTGATAATTTTTTTCATATTTTGATTCTATTTCAAGACTTTAACAGAAGACATGCTTTTGCAATGACCAAACTTGCAAAAAACGTCAAAAAATTCTGACATAAAGTTCCGTCAGGCTGACTTTTAAACATTTTTTCAGACGAACAATTTAGACTTTTTGAACTTGAAAAATTTTAGAAATCAGGATAACTTTCAGACATTTTTTCAGGCAGAATTCTTAGACATGAAAAATTTCAACTTTATGGACTTTGATAATTTAAAAAAAAAATTCAAATTAGAATATTGTCAGACTGATTTTTATCTAAAGCACACTTTTAGTCATTTTGTGAAACTTTTTTGAATTTGAACTTGCTGAGTTTTAGACATTTTTGGACTTGAAAAAAATGTTCAAATTTTGATTCCCTTTTTGGACTTGGAAAATTTCAGAGATCACGCAGACTTTCAGACATTTTGTCAGACTGTTTTAGATTTTCTAAACTTGAAAAATTTTCCAGATATCAAACAATTCTTTGGACTTGAAAATTATCTGAAATTCAGACTTTTTCGATTTCCAAAAATTTTATAAAATGGTCAATTGGTCAGTTGACTTTTGAACTTGGAAAAATTTAGATTATTTTAGGTAGGTATTTCGCTACTGGTATTAGCATAGGATATGCTTTTGCAATGACCAAACCTGCAAAAAGTGACACGAAATTCCGTAATGCTGACTCTGACATTAGACATTTTGTCTGACTTTTTTGGACTTGGAAAATTTTTTAGACTTCTATTGAATTTTTGAGCTTGAAAAATTTCAGAATTGCTGACTTTTGGACTTGAAAATTTTTAGAAATCACACTAACTTTCCAACATTTTGTCAGACACAATTTTTCGACTTGGAAAATTTCAGAGATTATGCTGACTTTCTGCATACATTCTGTCATTCTATCTTAGATTTTCTAAACTTGAAAAATTCAGATTTCAAACGATTTTTTTGAGTTTAAAAATTTAAGAAATTTTGACTTTTTTGATTTTGAAAATTTTTATCAAGTGGTCAGTTGAGTTTGAATTTGGAGAAATTTTGATTTTTTCAAAGTTTGACTTTTAGCCATTTCACGAGGCATGGTAACATTGTGTCCGACTTTTTGAACTTAAGAGGGAGGGGGTGTTTTTTTACAAGATTTTCGACAGGTTTCATGATTCTGCTGCAATTACTACGATATGCTCATGAATTTTTATGACAATTTCAAACAATTTCACCACATTATAAACAATTTTTATAATAGTTGCACTGATTTTTATGAAATTTTTAACCACGTCAACAACATTTGCAACAATTTTCATAATTTTTTGGCCGATGTAATCATATTTTACGAATAAATGATAACGAAAATGTTAACGATTTTTACAAGGTTTGAACTACTTTTACAATCTGGAATTTTCCAAGTGCCATAAAGCCATCCGAGGTAAATAAATTTTGCGATGTGAAAATATAAGGCAAATATTTTTCTGACCACTGATTATGAGACACATCATTGTAAAATATCATGAGAATTGCATTTTGTTGATTACTTTTGGTTCCTTTTTTGATGTAAAATAGTTCTGATACTTAGCTCTTTTTAATTCAGTTACGATGCCAGAAAATATGAAAAATAAAATTCAACGACGATGCCACCCTCTAACAATTTTGAAAAATATGATTCATAATGGATATAAATAACGTGAAAATTGAGCAACAATTTTTCTTCGAATTCCTGCAAGAAATTTTACAGTATCGTAACGTACTTTAATTTTTCCCGAACTAATTTTAAAAATTTAGCTTTGGCATACTTTCTGTACTTTGATTATAAAAGTTTCTGTAGGTATTTTCTCCTATTCTTCATTGGTGAAAAATCAATAAAAATCACGTGGTATGATGTAAAAATCTAGGAAAAAAGTACAAAAAATGAGTATGTTCATCGTATTTTGATTTTTTTGGAAATCTGAGGAGAGGAGATGATGCCTAAATATTATGATAAAAATTATAGGTGTTTGACTTTAAGCTGCCGTCTCCCAAATGGGGCTCATTCCAAATTTCGATTTTTTTTACTTTTTGATTGATGATTAAGTCGTTGCTTATTATCCTTGAAAAGTAACTAAAACATTTTCTCAATTTTTTCTCCATTTTTTTGCAATATAATATTCAAGATTTTCGTTTTTTCATCTCTTCCTCCCCTCTCATTATATGAAAAGGGGTGAAAATAAGGTCACTGGTTTGTGCTCTCTTGTGTACGTACACCTTCGTTTGTGCTCACCCCCTCCCTAAAAATAACAAAGCGTCTAGCTTGAATGGTTCCTCACTCATTTAAGATGAGAAGTTGGAAAGTGTGTTGATCAATTGTGATTCATTTGTGCTCATTTTTGCGCCAGGAATTTTCATTTATCCCCTCCTTCTCTGCATGGGGCAAAAATTTTATTTCACCTGTTTGAAAAAGGGGTACACGTTTATGCATCAAGTAATTTTTTTTGTACACCTTCTTCTCTGTGAATGGAGCGGAGGAAATGTTTTCCAAAAATTCATAAATTAATTGAATCACTTCACTAGTACGAGAAAATATTGATACGAGTAGGTGTTCGTCTTTAAAACTTTCATATCTGTAAAGTTGATGCCTTCATAAACGTAAATACTATTTGTTCGACATCCGTGGCAAACAATTTACATATGCTTCGTTTTCACAGGCGCAGCTATCTCTATACACGTTTTGTTTTATAATATTCGATGAAAAATCATACAGTAGTACGCTCGGCCTCTCACATCGAATTTCTGAATAGTGTAGCAGTCGTTGCTACTGTTGACTAGAAAAATTTCCTACCCGTAGTAGCGTATAGTATACTTCACCCTAGGCGATTTTCTTCCACATACGAGTAATAAAAGATTTTAAATATTCGATAATGGAATACCTTATATGCTCGCTGTAAGGTATACGTACGAGAAAAAAAAGCATAAAACCAATTGAGTGGGTGGAGAAGACGAAGAACGAAAGAAAAAAAACTACTGTGAAAATTCACTAGAAGCAATAACGAATAAAATTATGTTCCGGCAAAAGGTACCAGCTAGAGCAACTTCAACACGAGGTAAGCAGTCGATTCGATTGGATTTATACCCGTGTAATATGTTGAGAGTTGATCCGCGCCTACATCTGGATCTCGAAACAGGCATTATTTTTGTTTTGATTTTTTACAACGTGTAGACGATCATTGAAAATATTTAATAACACGGATGAATGCCTGAAAGCTGAATCTGGGTGAGAACGACAATCAGAACTCTTTATTATGATTATTATTCGTAATTACGGAGTGTTTTTTCTGCGCGTTTAAAAGACGCGTAAACTCGTGGGGGTGCCTGCTGAGAGCGAACTAATTTATTCGAATTCCAGTTATGAATTATACACACTTTATCTTTAATAATCCTTCGGTCAATGCACGATTTAAAATTTTTCGCCGCTTAGGAAAAGAGAGAACGGTTTCGTAGATTGCCAAATATTACTAAGTTTATATTTTAGTGAAGATATATCAAGGAACCATGATTCTTTTTAGTGTGTAACCTTTTCGGGTTGTTTTTATTCGTACTTGGATATCTTATTATTGCAATGGTCGTAAAATTCGAGAAACGTTTATTGCACAGATTGAATTTATCTATGAAATGTACCTATCTCAATTATTATCGTATCAGTGAATAACCAGTCGTGTTATGATTGTTACGGACGAATTACGTATTTTTAAAATATTCAGCTCGACGACTGATAAAGTTGAACTAATTATAATTTTCACTAAATTAAGAAAGTCTCGTCTAGTTGCATTACCCACCTATCTAATCTTATCGTGTTCCCTCTAAAACAAATTAATCACGAAGATATGCTCATCTCGTAGTCGTATACCCAAAGTTCAACTAGCTACCTAGCCTGCCACCCGAGTACCTATCTAATGTACTCAAACATCATAAAACCTCAATCAACTAAACAAACAAAGATCCATCCTACCCCGAAAAATCCCCTCTCCAATTTTACTCCCTCCAAACCACACCAAACAATGGACTTACACAATACATCCTAGAATAATAGAATTTTCAATCTTTGCCCATTGATTGTCACCGTACGTGGTAAATTTTCATGTTTCATTCAAGTGCTACCAAAAATAAAAGTTGAATTCGATCGCGACAATGTTGTAGAAGCTAAAATTTCATCATGAAAGTAGCCATAGTGGGGTGCGGTTTTTCAGGTTTATCGGCAATCAGACGATGCATCGAAATGAATTTAAATTGTGTGGCTTTCGAATTATCGGGCGAAATTGGTGGACTTTGGGTATACACAGAAAATGTCGGAACCGATGAATTTGGGATTCCGATTCAAACCAGTTTATACCATAGTTTGCGGTACGTATAACTTATATCTGTCAGATTTGTTAATGAATTCGAATTGGTAATCGATTGGGAAAACAATTAATGAATTCGTAAAGCCCGACTTATTAGGGAATTAAATTGCGTGAAATACGATCGACAGCGGCGGGATGATTGAGGACGAGATTTTATTGTACCCGGGAACCTGTTATTTGAATTAGGAAGATCATTTCGAGTTGATTATTTTATTCGATGTTTTGGTGGACTGTTTTTCGGAGAATTTTGAAATTCGATTTAAATTTAGATGCTGAATTGAGTTTTGAAAAGTGTAAGTAGAAGAGTGTGTGATAAAAGGTACTTTAATCGATGTGGAATTTTTTAAGAAATTCTTCTTCATTTTTAAGGAATTGGATCAAATATAATGGTACTACATTTTTTCAAGGGTTAGGTTAGGTATGGATAAGTACCTTGTTACTTTTCTACTTTTGATATTGAAATTATCAAATTCCTATCTACTTGTGTAATATCTCAAGTAATCGAACGTGATTTCTTTGCAGAACAAATTCTCCCAAACAAACATTGGAATTTCCCGACTTTGAATTTAAAACTGAAGAAGATACGTGTTATCCATATCATTACGAAGTTCGCAGATATTTGAATGAATTTGCCAGACATTTCAATTTGCTGGAATACATTCGTGTATGTGCGAAATCCAAGCTTTTTTTGTAGTTGAATATTGAACGTTAATTTATTTCAACTTGGCAGTACATATTTTAGTTCCATCATTATGTTTCCAAAATAAGGCGAATGAATGGAAAATGGTTGGTAGAAGTACGAAATTTGAAAACCCAAACTGAAGAAAAATATTACTTCGATTCTGTTATGATTTGTAACGGGTTTGTTGAAAATGTTGATTATTTAAGGGCCGATTCCGCATACTTTTTTGCATAACCTGCCCCGTCTTAACTTCCATAAGATCAATGTTAAACTTTGATCCTTTCGATCTAGAGATCTACTGG
>FIZU01046625.1:0-15813 GCA_900064475.1 Pseudococcus longispinus
ATCAACATAGAGCAACGCGCTTTTAGTATGTTACACAGAACTCAATGAAGTACCTACTGTATAAATTTCATCGAATTCGTACGGTTAGTTTGGGAGAAATATGGCGTCAAAGTCGAATTATACGATTTTTGTTTTGCAATTACCCCACTACACCTTATCTACTTTATAATTAAAACAACAATTTTTTCAAGTTCTGCAATTTTTGCATTAAAAAAATTTATGAATGATTTCTTTGACCATCTGTTGCGATTCTTTAAAATTTTAAAATTTTTGAAACTTGAAAATATGAAGATTTACCTTCGCTTTTTTTTAGTTTTTTTAAAAAATATTTTGACGTTTTTATTTTTTCCAGAAAATCAATAAAATTTGAAATTTGAAAACATCATAGTTTTAACAGTTTTTCCAAATTTTCAGTTTTATTGGATTTTGTTTTGAATTTTTTTCAATTTTAGAATTTTTTTTAATTGCTGCAATTTTGTTTTTTAGATTCAATCAGGGTGTCCAATAGGTCATAGAAGTCATGGAAAAGTGATGGATTATGCAAAAAAAAGTAGTAAGTAGTAGAAAAGTCCTGGATTTTTATTAGGCAAAATTCAGATTGAATTATGATTAATTGGAATTTTTTTTGTGTTTTTTTTATAGCACTTAATTAAATAACAAACATTTTCTAAAAAAAACATTTGCAACCATGGAAAAAATCGTGGAAAAGCCAGGATTTCCAAAAGAGAAATCCAGTTAGACACCCTGTCAACTTTCTTTTTGAAAATAATTTTAAATTTCTTAACGTTTGAAATAATTTATCAAAACTTTGAAAATGATTTTACTACTTCAACTTTTTCAATTGTAATTTTCCTAAATTTAGTCGACAAATGTTCAATTTTTGATTTTTTTTCTTCTTTTAAATTTTGATGTTTTTCAATTTTCGAATTTTTTAATGTTAAAAAATTGTTCATCGATGAAGTTTAAATTTTTTTTAAATGTTAGAAACTTAAGTATTTGGTATTTTGTTCATCATTTAGTAACTAAAAGTTTTTTTATTGGATTCGAGCTACGAGGTCCATCAGCCCTTGAACTAGAACTATAAGTTAGAATTCGCGCTTCCTCTTCTCCTTCCCTCAAAAACTCCTATATTAAATAAGGTTAGGTTAGGTTCGACGCTACTCTAAATTTAAACGTGCATTATTCTTTGTAATTTGAACAAGCATTTAGATACGCTTCGTTATTTCTATCAATTCAGCTGACAAAATGACAAGTCCACTTTTAATTAACAAACGAGGAAATAAAAACAGTTTAAATGCTAAAAATCACCTCGCGTGAAAAAATTATCGAAAAACAAAAACAATTAAGTACATCAGCTCGTCGCGTTAATGAATACAAGGAGAATATCAAACGTCAAAATAAATAATGCAGATATACTTATTACTCAATTTTCATCATTACTGTCACATTTGCCAACAGTGTGAATAGATGTAAAAATTTTCGACGATACAAAAAGCCATGAATTTTTTACTCAAATCTACCCCTATTCTTCTTTGTTACCTCTAAAGGTATAAGGAATATCTACATACATATACCTACTTGAGAATTGAGAATACACAAAACACAAACATACAAATATAATAACTCGATGGTAAATTAGGAGTATACATAGTACGAATGAGAAAACCCACTCGAAGAGAATTCACTGTTGGTACTACGTAGAAAGCAATTTTTATATGGTAATTTATCCATACAACGAAATATAGTTGGAGGTGACTTTGTATAATATAGCGAAATGCGAGCACGGTTTTGATGATGTGAACACAACGGTGCTGACATATAGAAAACTGCGTAATCAAAATTGAATATTTGAAAATTTTAAATACATTCTGATGTAAAGAGGGGTTGGTCGTGGTACAAAGGTTCGTACAGTTTCAATTTTGTGGTAAGATTATATCTACGTAGGTAACTGTACGAGTAGGTATACATCGAACAGAGATGAAATTAAAGCTCACGTTTTCGAGCTCGTACTTCATTTATATGCAAATATACCTACATAGCTATACCGCTGTGCTTTTTGTCTTTCAGCTGAGCTTCGATGAGATGACAAATAGACATTTTTTTCTCTCGATTTGACGATATTCGTGCGGTAGTTGACGCGACTTATTCAACGCTCAATCTTTATACCCATATTTGAAAAATTATCGCCTTCGAAACATCTCTTATACTTACATTTTGCCATCGTTGAGGGCTCGAAGCGATAGACCGACGAGTACTGCTAATACAGTCGAGATAACCGTTAATGTAGTGAGTAGTTCTTGACCGGAGAATAATTTCTGAACGATGGATTTTTTCTGTCGTTTACTCGGCTCCATTTTGCTAGCTGGTCGATTCGAGTCGACGTTGAAAGGTGTACTGAAACAGAAAGAAAAAAGTCATTTTATCGTATCATATCTTGACACCACGAGCTTGAATTTTCGACCCGGATTCGATAAAAAACAATAATTCTCCGGGCGAATAAAAAAAAACAGAATAGGTACACGAGTAATTGACACTTTTCGTTTTGAAATCCTCTCAAGCTATATAGTTTTTCCAAGCTGGTAAATTAACTTAAAGGGATTTACCAAAAGAAGCGAATTCAACATTACGAGTAAATTTTCCTTTTCGACGACTTTTTTCACTTGGGTATACCTCGAATGGAAATAAATTTTTTCCAAAGCGTCGTGTAAGTCATCGAGTGAAAAGTTTCGTTAGCGAGATATGATAATTCAAACGTTCGTCGTTTCGAATTCGCAAACACTTGGAGCACTCCCCTATACTTTTTAACGTACGAATAATAAACACGTAGGTATCTTTGGCGAGAGGTATTTTTCATGCCACGATGAAAATTTTCTTTGTATAACCAAAGGTTCATATTATAATATAAAAGAAGCGCAAGGAATTGTATTTTTAATGGCATAGCAATGGAATAAAATATTGTTCTTGTATCGAAACGTGGTGTAAAGTGGGAAATAATCAACGCGATGGAATTGTGTAGTGAAGGTAAAACCGCATTAAATACCAACGAATTACATTCGATGAACGATATGTACAAAGTGGAAGTGCAAACAATATAGTCGAGTGAAATTTCATTACAATCGAGTTGGCTCTTTGACAGACGATAATTTAGCCACTCGTAACACTCGTTGAAGAATTAATTACTCGATAATAAGACTAAAATAGCAATAATTGACAATACCATCAGTCGTATGTCAAATTAATTCGTATTTATTGCATTTTAAACGAAGTGTTCGGCGTGTTTTAGATGAAATGTGTAGTAACTTAGTGACACAGTGACCAACTAAAAAGACGTGAATGCGAATTGCCTTGAGTTTGAAGTTGGAGACGGTGTCGAAGACGAATTTAGAAGTTTTATGGTGTTTATGTTATGTTGATACGAGTACGATGGTGAAGTGTGGAAGTGGGTGGTGGAAGGTTGATTTGAGGGGTTTTCTGTACGTATTGTTTGGTCGAGAATTTTGGTTCGATATTTTTTTCATTTTTGTTGTTTATGACGGTCTATTAATCAGCATATTTGAAAAGCTATCCTCCGAGAGGACATAAACTACCTTCAGCGAAGGGGCAAATGCTCGCCGAAGACTGCGGTTTCGCGAAAATCTCCTCAAATAAGCCACAGAGTGAAAAATCGACTATGAAACTTTTTAGCTGATTTTTTCACTTTCAATTTCCTGATTGTTAAAACTTGTCATGTTTTTTTTTTTGAAAAAAATAATTTTAATATCGAAAAATTTCGACTGAAAAGCACCAATTTTGCAAATTTTTGCCTTTTGCCCTCATTTTATTAAAAAAATGTCAAAATAAAGGCTTTAAAATGCGAAAAAAATAGAAAAAAATTATTTCTACGTGTGATTTTCTCTTAGTAAGAATCATACATTTTGACTGAAAACTCTCGTATTGAGCTCAAAATGACGATATACTAATTTTTTTAAATGTATTTACGATCCAGATGGGTGAATTGATTCCCAAAAGCGTTTTGAAATTAATGTAAACGGAAGTTGATCTCTATGGCTCGACAATTAACTTGATAAGGATACAGTTTTAGGCACCTCCCTTCAATCACACCAAATGTTTTCTTTCATAATTAGGAAACTGTTTTTCAAATTTGTCAATTTTCAAATTTTTTTTTTTCAAACTTCGGATTCAGTTGAAATTAATAATTTTGGGTCTATTTTAAGGGGGGGCATGTCAAGGTACGCGATTCCAGTGTCTTTAGATGAAATAATTCAAATTTCGTCCATTTTAATTTGAAATTTCTGTCAAATTTTTTAAAATATTTTTGAAGATTTCATAATTTTTTAAATTTTGGGAACACTTCATCAAATTTTTAGAGGGAGGAGAAAGATTGGACGGAAGACACCGTTTTACCACGATCATTTTAGTCCTTTTGGTCTCGTATATTGAATTTCCTCACTCTTTTCACCCTAACTTAGCCTCATCACAAAAGATCAAATATGTAACTAAATTAATATTTCATTAAAATAATCGATGGTGGAAAATCGATATGATCGATCTTAAAAAAATTTAAATGATTCATCATCTTGAAATTTTCGCAATCGATCATCAGAAATCGATTTGAACCATAGTAAAAAATTTAAATAATCGATGATCGAAAATTGATTTGATCGATTATTTCAAAATCGATATGATCGAACATCAGAAAATTTAAATGATTGATCATCTTGCAATTTCGTGATCAATCATCTGAAATCGATTTAATCTATCATTGAAAAATTGAAATAATCGATCATCGATCGCATTTCCTTGATCCTTGTTTTGAATCCTTTTATTGTGATTGAAATACAGGACCGGTTTTAGTATTTTTTTCTGGGAGGGAGGAGGAGGGTAATGTAATTTATTTATAATTAAATATTTTTGATCGATTTTTATACTTGCATCCAAGGATGATGGGAGGGAAGCAAAAATTTATACGTTTTCACTTTGGTCGAATTTTTCAGATTTTCCTACTCCGCATGCAATTTTTTGCAATTTTTTTCACTCTAAATCAGAGATGGACAAAATCATTTACGAAAAAAATTAGTTGGAATTATCTGAAGCTATAAACTTCACAATTATGTATGCCTGTCAAACAGGTTCAAATTTCAAGATTTCTTTGTAATTAATGATTTTCACGAATCATGACTTTCTTTAGTGAGAAAAATCATGATTTTAAATAAATTTATTTTGATTTTTTTTATAAATTATTTTCATTATTTTCAAGAATTTTGAAACTGATTTCATAATTTTGATTTAAAATCATTTTGCACATCTCTGCATAAAATACAAGATTTTTCTCAGATTTTCCGAGAAAATAGAATGAACACTTTCATAAGGTTTCCGATCCAACCTTAATGCATTTAAGGCTAACTTTTGATTTTTTGCTCCTACCCCCCAGGTATTTTTTTAATGAAAAAATAATTCTCAATTTTTCATTTTGCTCGCAACAGAATTTGAAATGATGCCAATAAGCCCCCCCCCCCCCCCCCCCCCACAAAAAAAAAAAAAAAAAAAAAAAAAAACCCCCCCCCCCCCCCCCCGTTAAAAAAATTAAAAAAACAAAAATTAGATAAAATTTTCTAATTTCTGATTTTTTTATTCCAGGCCCTCCCAGTATTCTCTTTGATCAAAATTGACCGCTATTTTTTTTAATCCCTCCTCCTCTTGAGTGACAAAAAATGAGATATGAGGGTACTCAAATTATAACAGAAATTTGAGAGTGATTTCCAAAAAAAGAAGAAGTATATCGAGAGAATTTTGAAAATTGGGGATAGTTGCAGGGGTCTAAAGCTTTTTATTTATTTTTATCATAAAAACGGTCGATTTTAGAGGATATGAGCAAAAGAAATCAGGAAAAAAAATTTCACCAAGTATAAAAATAAGGACCACCCTAATACCTATTTGATTTTTCATTGAAATGTCTTTTTTTGGCCCAGAGAAGGTTGATTACTCCCCCCCCCCTCCCACACACACTAGAATCAGTCTTGCTGAAATCCATTCCAAAAAGTTGTTCATTATTACTTTTTCCCAAAAATTTAGAAACATGAAAGTAAAATAAGACGTTTTCATATTCATTTTTTCTTTGAGAGAGAGAGAGGAGAATTGAATGAGTTGATGGAAAGAATGTTATCAACTGATGTCATAATTAGCAAACTTCACTCAAAAGCTCCTCTCTCCAATTTCATCGCATCAAAATTTTAAAATTAAGGAAACAAATTCAATTGAAAAAATCATTTGTTATCAATATAATTATACATACTTAATTTCTATCCATTTTTATACTGTTCAAACAAATGGACAAATTACGTGAAATTTCAAAATTTCAAAAGCTCTGCTGAAAATTGAAAAATTAGGTAGGCAACTAAAAAATCCTCAAAATTATTTTTTCATCACTCATGATGATGATGATGATAATGATGAGAGAGGAAGGTTTGTGGCACGTTTCAGAAATCTGAACCTACGTAGGTTTTCTTGAAGTCATTTTTCGTTCAATTTTTGAAAGGAAAATCTACATCTAAAATTTTAACGATGAAAAAAAATATAGCAAAAAAGAAACCCAAAGAAATCAATACAGAGTAAAAGTCAAGAAAGATACATGCGAATAAAAAATGAATATCGTTAAGGGTCAATGTAATCAACTGATGTCCCTTTTGCAAGATAGTTATATTCAAATTTCAACCATTACAAATCTCGTTATGAAAAGATGCTATAAAGAAGTACGTAATTGTCGAACATTACCGATAAATTCCCCTTAAAATCTAAATACGTATTCGACGAAAAATCCGAATAAGAAATTATAAAAAGATTAACCGATCGAGTATGTATATTCATTAAATACCACCTACTTGATACACGTTAACGTCATGTTATAATTTCCCCAACACGATAAACCAATTGAATTTGAAGTATACGTAATAATATTCTTCCGCATGAAACCATAAACCCTTTGGTTTAATTTAATCCCAGAATATTTGGTTGTTAAGGCAATCCTTCATTTGACTTTTTTTTTCTTTCTTTTTCATTCACGAAAAAATAATGAGGATTTGGGGTATAACGTTTTCACGTTAACAGGCTACGGGAATATAGATGGAAAACGAGAGAGAAAGAAAAAAAACTAAAACGTTATTAAATTAGTTTTATATAGAAGAATAAAAAGTATTAAAAAACTTTTTTGGAACGTGATTTCGATGAAAAATATTAATGCGAAATAAATTGATGAGGAAAAAATCAAGACGAGCTTTTATAGAAAATTTCCAAGCCAGAAGAAAATGTATAAAATGAACAAATTTAAAGCGCTTTCCCGAGACGAAATTCGTTTCTCTGGGTTCAATTCAATAAGATGTTTAAGACGACGAGGCGTAATTAAAATAACAAAAGAGAGCTGAAAATTTCGCACAAAGGAGAAAGAAAGTGCGCAGTGATACGCTGTAAACAGTTAACGAATTAAATGCTATACGAACGAGTCGAAAGTATCGAGGATCAGGATCAGGATTTTGAGGGATATTTTTCCAAGACTTGATCAGTTTGTTGTGTTCTCGATTTTTTTTTGGAAAATTTTCCCCTCTTATTTCATGTACCAGAAGTTAACGACGAAATATGATTCTTTTTAATCAATTTGCACGGTTTTGGTATCAGCATATCGTAAAGGAAGTTTCACGAATCAATATTCTTATCATATGAGAATAACCTTCAACTTGATATTTTATCTAGGAAACATCCGGATCCAACCAAGCACATAATTTTGTTCACATTAACACGTAATCTATGCAGTACACTAAGTTGTTCATTCAATTAGATACCATAGGAAAAAAATCGTATCCTTAAAACACCATCCTTCATTTTTTAATAATCAATAGACCATCCAAAATTCCAAATACAACTCCAAGTCCATCAAAACAATAGCATATAAATGTTCGATATTGTTGATATTTCTCACAAAAATATAGGTAAATTTTTCTAGCGTAATTTAATTTCAACCTTGAAGCGTGTGTAATCGTCGTATTCAGGTTCAGTTTAAAAACACTTTACAAAATAGGTAAAGTTGATGCTTGGCGAGAAATGTTATCGGCGGATCGTTTGTGAAACTGATAAAACACAGTGCCCCAGTGTAAACATGACTATTGCCCATTTTCGCTAAGTAAAATTTTCAATTAATCTTACTCGTGAGGACACCGGCTGACCTCAACGTTGTATGAGGTTTTTTTCGTCTGTATAATTATACTCGATGTGAACGTTGTAGAATGAAACAAAGAATGGTGCTGAAAACAATATATGAGGTAGCTACCTGGGACATAAGTATACCTGCGATGTTTTGATATCAGTGCCTATCTAGTGGATTTTTATGTTGCAGGAATGTATGCAAGTGTCTTTTAAACGAAGGGGGTTTGGGTAATTTTGATATTGTTTTTTAGGTATTCTTCCCTATCATAAATTTTTATGTTCGTAAGTGCATTATGGAGTAGATTAAAAATATCCAGCTCTTATTCTGGTTCGATTTAAAAACATTGAAGATGAAAATTTGGAATTTATTGCAAGAAAAAATGATAAGGGATTTATTTTATTGAGAAATATATCCATTATTTTTTGTAAAAAAATGTGTTTCGTTGGAACCCGTTCTTAAAACGAACGAAAATGATGAGAATTTATTGACTGTAGGGTAAACATATTGATCAACTTGATCATTGCAGTCTTTTTAACAATGAAAATTAACTGTTGTAATTTTCTTCGTTTCAGAACTCTCAACTTTTCATCAAACAACTCTCATTTCCCAGAATATCGAGAAACCATTTTTAAACCAGCTCATAACGCAGTTGCGTATTTAAGAAGGGGGTCTAGGGGATCTTAACTCACTCGAGGATGAAAATGTTGGAAAAATTATGAAATTTCAGCTTTTGAATGCCCACTTCTACAAAATTTTTCACCTTGGAATACATTTGGTTACCTATTTTAACAAAGTGATGAATATTTTTACACATTTTAGATAAAATCAAATTTCTTTTTCGTCAACACCCCCCCCCCCCCCCCCCCCCCCCCCCTCATTGACTGACTGTACACAACGAACAAAAAATGATAATTCTTTATTGATAGTTCTACGATGAAAATGTTGTTGGGAAAATAATACGCGATTTTAATAGTACTTTTTGGGCTGATCACGAAAATAAAATCCCATTACTTCCGGTTTCATTTCCTTTCAATAATGGCAATTAGTTTTTTCCTGGAGGGCTTAGTTTTCGAGATATTTTTACCAAAAAATTACAAATTACAAATTGCTTTATAAGGGAAGGAAATTTTATGCTCTTCAATTTTGTCTTTATTCATTTTTTTATAGGACCCTTAGCTCGCCGAAAAAATCGATTTTTCGAGTTCAAAATGATGAAAAATAGGCAAATTTATTTCAATAAAAAAAAATCGTTTTGTGAAGAAACCTGACGCGACGGGAATACTTCAAGAAGATTTTTTAAAGATGCAAAAAAATCATCCGAGATAACAGGGGTCGACGAAGACATAATACACAGGTTCAAAATAATTGCTAATGTTTTGAATAGCAAAAAAAAATTAATGAAAATTATTTCAAAATGTACCTACTGCCAAAAAACTGCTCAAAAATGCATAGAAAAGTATCCATGGTAAGTGTACAAATAATGTTTCACTTACATTTTAATATAGAACTTATCTAATTTGTTTTTTTCCTGGTATACCATGTCAGTGACCGTGCACAAAGTTTTAATACACGGGGCAGATATTTTACGTCATTTTTTATTGCCTGTTGGTGTCCCCAGCGAAGAAGCGCAAGAAAGTAGAAACAAAGATTTTAAAAATTTCAGACAAAACAAGCTCGCAAGAATAACCGAAAGAATAACTTGGAGGACACTTTTCACCATTTTATTAGAACCACTGATCCAGTTGTCAGCAGCTGCTACTTAGCAAAGTCCAGAAAAAAGAAGAAAGACCCAGAAGATGTTGAAAATTCAGCTTTTTTCAAAACAGTCGAAGTTACTCTAACTCATATTGGACAAGAAAAAAATGATGAGCTTGAAGATGACCTTACTCAAGACAATGATGACTATAACGAAAACGATGACGAAGAAAACGGAGAAAGCGACAATGAAGAAAACGACGACAACGAAGACGCTTGGAGTCATCCTAAAAATTTGAACAGATGACTTTTGGACTTGGAAAAAAATGCAGAGATTCAGAAATTCTAATGAAAAAGTTCAGGTTCTGATTTCTTGGACTTATAAAATGTCAGAGGTTGTTGTAATAGAATACATGGATACCTATGTTTGATGGCTGGGGATCATCCTGAAAATTTGTGCGTCCATTTTTTTGGGTTTAAATTTTTGTCCATTTTTTCAACTTTTCAGTATTTTGTTAGACCTTTGAAAACATACGAGTATATTTTGTTACCCAAATAACTTTTTGGACTTGAAAAAAATTGAAAACAATTGACTTTTTGGACGGAAATTTTTAGAAATTCTTGACACCTTGGACTTGAAAAAATTTAGTTTCAAAATTTGACTCATTTTTGCCTTTTAGAAAAACGTTAAAAACCCCTGTGACAATTCGCCAGCCTTTCCCAATGATCAATTTGGGCTATTTTTTTCAAAATGTTTCTTTTGGCATGTAGAACTGTAGATACCATCAAATTCCAAAAAAATTGAAATTTGGACAAAAAATTAAAAAAACACATTTTTTGACATTATTTAAAATTTCATCATTTTTTCATCAAATTTTCCATTTTTTAAAACTTTTTGGAAATTAGAAAACCTTGTGGCAGTTTGCCAGCCTCTTTAAATGGATGCATTTCGACCATTTTTTTTTTCAAAATGTTTCTTGTAATGGATACATATCTCATCAAGCATCAAGGTCTAAGAAATTTCAAATTTGGGACAGGAAAAATCAAAACTTCCTCAATTTTCTAAAATTGCTTGAAATTTGTTAATAATATTTCCATGGAAATTGTTTGAGTTTGTGGAATCCATTAGGTAGGTTTACATGATTTTTTTCATCGAGGTTAAAAATTTTTTGAATTTGGGATGGTGCATCGGAGAGGACAGGGGAGGGGGTAGAGCAGGTCATGAGATAACAACAAAACAAAAATAATGAGTAATCCTTTTTGATAAGAAGATAGGAATCTTGATCCTTTCTTTACTTTCTTATCAATAAAGAATTTTTTGTTGTTCTGATACTTGAGGAATTCTAGATTTTCATTTAAATGATAATAGAAAGCTATCTGAGGTATAATTTTTGGAGGCAGAAATGGATTCATTCATACGAGATATTAAGAGTATTGAAATTACCAAAATATCCAATTTACTTAATTACGTAACTGATTACAAAAATTTTAAAAATCCACTTTTTGAAAATTTCTTTGCAACGATAAATTGATGATGATCTGAAGAGTAGATGAGAGTAAAAGTATTGATTTCAATCTCTTCCTGTTCTTTTATCAATTTATTTACTCGATCATACAATTTTTCAAAATCATTTTCGAAATAAATAAGAAGTGACGATGCACTTACTGATAAGAGACTATGAAAAATAGTACCTAAATTAAATGGGAAATTATTATAAAGCAATTCAATACCTATGTAAAAATTGAAAAAAAATTTAAGACGTGTAAAAAATGGACCAGAGAATGTGAAATTTTAGAAATATTGATATTGTTTCTAATCAATAAATCCTTATCAGTTTTCATGTTCTAAGAAGGAATTCTAAATTGTGATTCATTGTAAAAATACCTGATGATTAATGTTTATGAATCATTCTTGAAACAAATAAATTGTAATACGTAACTGATAAAGGACTATGAGCACCGAAATGTATTACGAATACAATGAAAATCATTGTGGAATGAAAATTGAGAAATCTTTTCTCGAAACATAAGAAAAAGAAAGATAGGTACCCATCTAAAGGTTAATTGATCACTGATAATACAAAAAGTAAACATTATAGATATAGGTTCTACTGAGTATTGATACTCTAATTTCTTATCAGTAAATCTTTATCAATTTTTTGCTCTAAGAAAGAATTCTAAATTGTAGAAGTTGAAAATTATTAAATTTAAAATTGACAAAAATTGAAAAAATTCTTTTTTAAAACAAGCTAAAAGTGATAAGGGTTCATTGATCAGACCATCAATGGGAATTGATACTACACTTTCTTATCAATGAATCCCTTATCAATTCGTTTGTTTTAAGAAGGAATTCTAAATTGTGATTGATAGGTAATTGAAATAATGATCAATACGTATTTTTTAAAATCATTTTTGAAACAAAAAGAAATGATAAAGCCTAAAATTTAAATAAATTCATTCACAAAATTTGGAAAGATCCTTTCTCAAAATAACTACACGTGATACAGGTTTATTGATCAAATAATCAATAAAAAAATGAAAAAATTGATACTTAAGTCTCTTATCAATGAATCCTTATCATCTCTCTGATTCATATTTTTAAATAGAATTGGAGTTACTCTTTCTTGGATCAAAATATGGTAATTTAGAATGAAAAAGTTGCATTAAATTACAATTTACTGCTTTCCAACTACAAAAATCTCTTATCACGAACGAAGAAAGAAATAAAATTCAAGTGGAACTACACATTCACCTTAAAAAATAATGAAAATCCGATGTTCAAAACGGTAAAAAAATTTTACAAACCGCGAACACGATAATTTTCCATATAAATCCATGTAAAATTAGTACGAATTCACTAGCAAACGATACAAAATACAAGGTGAGGTATGAAGTACTCGTACTTTACCGGTATAATACACCTACCTACTTCTTTACATAAGAGAATATTTACAATAGAGAAGAAGGCGAATCAGAATCAGGTGTAATTTATCGTGTAAACGAAGTTAATTAAAACCAGCGATGGTTTATTTAGCGAACCGAAACATCGAATTCGAGCAAAAGGTTTCTATTTCCATTTCCATACATCCAATCCAATCAAGAAACTCGAAATGAATAAGTTGCCGAATGGAATCCGATATAAAAACTACAATTAAATCTTTCGAATTGAAAAATCTACTCACATAGGTGATTTTCGTATACGATATACTACGTCGATAACATATTCACCGAATCACTACACAGTACACAATGAAAAACACATGGTGACGTAAATTTCGATTCGTATTTTTTTCATTGATAAAAAAAATAATCGTGAGCCAAACATACGACCGCGATCGAAACGAAGTTGTGATGAAGAACGAACATCGATTACTGGAATCTGTGCAACGATTTTATTACATCGCTAACGTACTGTACATAAAACGACATTCCTAAATGGAAGGTTTGGTTGGCGTTTCGCTTTCAACTTCAACTTCAAGTTACTTTTTCAAGACTTGAACAAATATTACTATATTACCTTCGGGTGGCGAACCAACCGCATAGCACCGAGTACCTCAGCAGTCGCATTTGAGACAGCGTTTGATTTCAATCTTCTTTAATTTCTTCTTACGAGTGGGATAAAAAAACACATAGAAAAAAACTGTCACACACGAGGTGGATGGCGAGGTGGGGGAATCGGGTAATTTCACCTTATTCTACGAACGAGGAAAATTTTTCGTGGTGGTAACCACACCACAAGTGATCAAAACGTAATTATGTAATATCTTCGTTCCTCTGCCTCTTTTTCTTGATTCCTACCAATTTTTTACTCATTTGAACCATTAACCGGTAATTTTCTGATTTGTTGGGTGATATTTAGGTGTAAACGTACCCGTATTTATCAATATTTACTTTTCACACCGTTCATTATTTAATTTTCATCGAGACTGAGATTTTTATAACCTTGTCTTCATTTACGAGTACGCGGTGACACTTTAACTGGATGTAACCGCATGTAACCATTGAATATGTAATTGTGTCGGGTATAAAGCCATTGTTTATGTCTGTATAGTAAGATTATGATATTCGAAACGATTTCCATTTTGACATTACTTCGTAATGCCGATGCTCGTGCAGCAGCTTAAGCCCGGCAGCCGCTGGTGATGTTTATTATCACAGATCAATTTAGACAAATGATGATGTTCGGGATTCGGGAACAATGAACCTTTTTTAAAGCGTTTTAAATTGATGGCTGGATTAGCTACTAATCCTATTCGGTGTGTCTATTTATCGTTTTCTCTGTACCATTGTCATGGTAATTTATGCTTTTGACGGTAATAGTCACCGAATTATTCGAAGTGTTTTTTATGTATTTTTAATTCCATTTGTTGGTAAATACGTATTTACGATGGGTAATTTTTCTTGAACGGTATTTGAGATATTATTTTGGTGATTTTTTAGTAGTTTTTTTTCAGTCGATTTGTTTTTTTAGTTCTTTTTTCTGTTTTTTTACAATTTTTTCCTCTGCTGTGGAAATTGCATACTGAGAAAATATCTAAATTTTAATTAATTCGAGTTTTCCATTGTAAAGCAATGTTTAACCGAGGTAGCCTAAATTTGATTACATAATGTACAAAATAATTAAATTCAAATTTAACTGCATCTAATGGCTGAGTCATTACGAGAATTATCATCCTGAGATTTTATGTGCTTAGTCATGGTCATGATTTCCTAACGGTCAAAAGTGTTGAAAATCTTGTGAAAATTACTGAAATTGTCACAAAAATTGGTAAAAATATCGTAGAAATGGTCAAGAAATCATAAATCAATCACAAAAATTACAAAAGTTGTCGAAATTTTCCTGAAAATCATTTAAAAAATAATAGAAATAGCCAAAAAATCATGAAAACCATCAAAACTGTTGTTGAAATTGTCAAAATTGTCATAAAAATCAATGAAATATTGTAAAATCTGTTGAAAATTCATTAAAATGATCGAAAATATGATTACAATTGTATGAATGATCAAAAGGTCGTGAAACCATTAAAATTTCCGTCAAATTTTCGATAGGTATTTACATAAAAACCAGCAAAAACTTCATTAAAAAATTTAGAAAAATTAGGAAGAGTATCGAAAATCTCGTAAAAAGGGTTAAAAGGATATAAAAAACGTTGCAATATTCGCAAATTTTCACAAAAATCGATGAAAATAATGACAAAATGGTAAAACAAAAATCATAAAAATTTTGTAAAAATTATAGCAATTTTTACGAGTTTATCGACAGTTTGCGTGATTTTTTTTTAATATTTCAAACGTTTTTATAAAAATGTTGACAATATTTACTGAATTTTCATGATCCTTCGGCTATTTCTACGATATTTTTACCAGTTTCTTCAAAATTTTTACAGATTTTCCTGATTTTTGTTGCAGTTTTACAAAACTTTTACTGATTTTATCATAGGATATGCTTTTATAAGGTATGAGTAATTCCGTGAAAAACGAGACCCAATTCCCCGATAATGACTTTTAGACATTTTGTCAAAAGTTTTAGACTTTTTGAACTTTGAAAATCTTTGAGATTTCAAATGATTTGTTTTGAGTTGAGCATTTTTTTTGAGATCCACTTTTAGAAATTTGGTCAGGCATTAGACTTGACTTTTTGAACTTGGATTTTTTTGAGATTTCAAATGGCTCTTTAAACTTGAAAAAAGTCAGCGTAATTTTTGAATTTTTTTCCAAGCCTAAAAAGTCGTTTGAAATCTCAAAATAAATTCCTAGTCCAAAAGGTCAAGTATATGTCAAAAAATGTCTAAAAGTCAATCTCAAAAAAATTTTTTTTGGGCTTCGAAATTTTAGCATAGGATATGCTTTTGCTATGGGGAGTAATCTCGTGGAAAATTCCGTGACGAAATTGTGTAACGCTGACTTTTAGACATAATGTCAGA
>FIZU01046649.1:0-10618 GCA_900064475.1 Pseudococcus longispinus
TCCAATACTCGTGAATATAGAATTTTTCTCCCAAAATATGCGTTTTTTCGCGATTTCAGCTGAGGGGGGTGGGGGGGGGGGATTTTTTTGGCCCCAAAATTTTGTTTAGAGGTACCCAACAGTGTTTCATGAAAATTTCGAAAATCTGAGGACAGGGGCATTTCACAATTTTTACCTGGGAATACCCTCTAGCACATAAAATTCGATGATTTTGAAATTGGAAAAAAAATCCCATAAACATGGATTTTCTGGCCAAACTAAGGGTCCTACGAAAAAATTCTACAAATCAAAATTGTAGAGATTAAAATTCTCTTTCTTTCATAAACTATTCATTTTTTTTCTAGGAGGCTTATTTTTCGATATTTTTGTTTATTTTTAATTTTCAAAACCATCGACTTTCCATGTAGGACACCCTTTACAACATTTTGTACAAAACAACAGCACATCGTTACACAATTTAAAACAGATTACACCTCAAAATATAATTCCTTTTTGCACACACCATTACTCACAAATCGTATAATTTATGGCTAAACACGATAAGAATCTATACGACTTATTGGAAAAATTCAATAATACGAATTAACCCTGCCATAAATCATACCTTCGTAATCTACAAATTCGTCGCAATCGAATCAATATTTACTTTGAAGGTAATTTTCCAAGCATAATTGAACTTTCGCTTACAATAGGTCAATTTTACGATACATCCATATGCACAAGCATCTCTCATAAACGTCTTATATCTCACACTAGCACATACCCATCAAATGCAGCTGTTAATTACACACGTTACGTGACTGTAAATCAATAACCGATGATAATACGTACTCGAAAATCGACATTATATTGTATTATACGAAATCATATACTCGTACAGCGGATCGTGGGTACACGAAAGTACGTTAATTACCGACATCAAAGTCGTTGCACTTGAAAGAGAAGAGAACAAAAATAGAAAAGCTTCGATAACCGACGTATCGAGCAATCTCGTACAGCTGGCTACAAAATCTAGCTGCTTATTTTCTTCTTTCAATCAATCCGAAACCAATCAGATATATGGCTGGCTTGATAGGTAAATATTTATACGTTTTAATGGTTCGCCCACTCGAGAGGTACATCTCTCCGGTACTTCGCGAGTTTTGCAAATGAACATGTACTATTATTGCTGGCGAATGAACATCTCGTGTAATATCGAGAACAGGGCATTATTTCTGTTTGAAAATTCAAAATCATACCAAAGTTTACAACTCGCAGATCGATATTCGTCTTTTGAATTTTGAAACATTGCGTAATATTATGGGCCAAAAGTCTCATGAATACCATTATACCAAAATCTCTATACACCTTCGCTATGAGAATATAAATTTTATATCTATATATTCGAATGATATTATACCAAACGATACCTGCGACGATATTTCTGAATATTTTAAAATTCGCAATGAGCTTCTTACGTTTCGATAAGTAGCTTTTTACCATTTTTTCGAAAATTTCGCCACCACGAATCGTTTATCCGAATGTTAATTTCGATTCGAATACGTTTTAATCGTACACAAACGAGATGAGAATGCAACGAGATACGAATAGCACGAGGTAGGTGCACTTTGACCATGATTTTTATCATGTTTATGTACGACGTCCGGGTCATTTGATTAGTTTATCGCTCTCTCGATGAGTCGATTAGAGCTGTTTCGTCATACCGATTTTTTCAAATCCTCGTATCTTTTTCGTATCGACGAATCGCATCCAATGGAATTCCAAATCGCGCAAATAAATAGAGCAGTCGTCCTGTAAATCTACGTACGAAATACTTGGCCAACATTCGTCAAATTTTCAGCCAAGAAACTTCCTCATAAGGGGAAAAAAAACAAAAAGTACGAGTTCTCGAGACCATTATTATCCGAAACTTTTCTACCTATTTCTCATTCCAACCGAAGCTTCGAAAACTTCCACCGAGTAAAATTAAAATACGCTGCGACGGAGAAAAAACCTCATTGCAAGCGACACACGACGAATAAAAAACCCGACGAGTGAAATTTATTACGCAAATACCCCTCCTGCGGCATCTTATTCGAAACCAGACCAGGTAAATGGTACAAATGTGTGTTTAAAAATGAAACAGAAAAATAAACTGCTGTTTGCAAATCATTATCATTACCAGGACGACGAATTTATTCACGAAAAAACAGACGTTTTTTTTTCTCAACGTTTCGTACACCTAGAAAGATATACGTAAGGTATTCTACCTTTACCAATATTATAATATACGTAAATTACTGTAAAATTTTTCACCCATCCCCTCTTTTCTCCTCCTCCGTGACTCACCAACATATACGTATAAAAACCGCAACGATGTAATTACACGATAACGAGATGGAAACTTCATTAAATATTCGATGAAAAATAAAAAAAATTACAAATTTCTAATGAATATTAATAGCCTAGGTTTACGGGTGGATAGCTTTCTTTGTAGACACAGACGACCACGGCCACGTTATCGAACACAACGTGTAACAATTACCTCGTGCTGACGAATAATTTTTTTTTCTTTTTAGAGCGTTAAAAGGTGCACGAGATTGTCAAATTTATATCGAATTTAAACGTTGATTAATTACGCGCTGGCTGATTTACGAGAGTTTAATTAAGCTTCCGAGAAGAGAAAAGATTTAGTATACGTCGAGGCTACTTTTCGGAAAACGAGAAAAAAATCCGACGCGCTGACGAATTTTAAATTTCGAGTTGGTTTTCTTAATGAACCTTAAATGTAAATTCGATCAACATTTTTTTGACACAAGGAAGGTTAAAACGTAGCAACAAATTTCTTCGTCATGTGAGTGCCAGTGGTGCTGGTTCGATCAAGGTAACTTATAGGCTGCGGTGGGAGAAGGAGAAAAGACTTGAGGTAGCTAATTTTTCACGTTTTCGTTCGGAGACCTTTCAAGTTTTTCTTTCATTTTTTGTGGAATTGATGAAATTCGCGATGGGGTGCTAATGATGATTATGGAAACTGTTTTATTTACTTTCGCTTTTAACCTCCCTCAACATCGTGTTTTTTTCGTATCTTCGTCCTACGCGGTTTCTTTTATGGCTTGTGAAACGGAAATCATTTTATTACGAATGATAAAAATACCCAAAGATACCTACGAATACTATTAAAAAAAGAAAGGAAAAGCAATATGCGGGGTACCTCTTTGTGGAGAGGAGGGTTCTGGTAATACAAATTAAATGTTGCTTGTCATCTTAATAAAGCGAGCAAGATGTGAATTACGAGGGATTTGGGCTCCAAATTTGTTGAATTTTGGATTCCCCATTCTCTAATTTTATTTGCTGTAATAGTAAAAAAAAACACGAAAATTGTTGAAAATCTTGTGAAAATTATTGAAATTGTGTTGAAAATTGGTGAAAATATCGTAGAATGTGGTCAAAAAATCACAAAATATAATGATTAATGACAAAATCTGTAAAAATTGTTGAGATTTTCATATAAACTCTTAAAAATATGATAAATTTCGAGAATTACGTACAATTGCCCCCCCTTCCATAAGCCAAAATATATGTAATCCGGTCGATTCAGGTGAAATAAAATCTAACATTTTGGGATAATTACACTTCGAAAAACTGAGTTTCTTAAAAACTGATCTATTTTGTAGGTTAATCTCATAAAAATTAATAATACATACGATAATTCACTCTCTTTTACGACCCAGCGGTCGAATAATTCAATAAAAAAATTCCCAAATATACTAAAACATTCCAGAAAATTCCACGAAAATGTTGTAAAAATAGGTCTAATTTCGTAATGACGTTGAGACTCACCATAAAAATGATTCAATATTTTCATAAAAATTATCGAAAATAGTCCAAAAATAGCAAAAAAGTCATGAAAATAGTTGAAAGTATTGTAATTTTTACAAAAATCATTAAACAGGCGATAAAATTGGCCAAAAAATCATAAAGTCGTCGAAAATGTTGCTGAATTTGTCAAAATTTTTACAAAAATTGGTAAAAAAATACAGGTTCAAAAAGTCATTAGAAACCTGAAAATTTTTCAAAGTCCAAAAAAGTCTGACAAAATGTCTAAAAGTTGAGTTTCTACATCGAATATGCTAAAACAGTAAAAAAATCATTAAACTTCGAAAAAATCGTTGAAATAGTTCACACTACCATACAAATCATTAGAAATATTACAAAACCGGTCAAAAAATTACGAAAATTTCGTTAAAATTCCTTGATTTTTCATAAAATTCAGTAAAACTATGATTAAAAGGTCAAAACAAACATCCAAAATCTCGTAAAAATTGTGAAAAATTACTAAAAATCGTTGAAAAATGCCATAAAAAGTAGTTTGAGATAATATAAAAAACGGTGTAATATTCACAAATTTTTATAAAAATCAGTCAAGTTGACGCAAAAATTGAAAAAATTTAAGAAAATTTGCAAAAAATTTGCAAAAATTCTAGCTGTTTTTACGAGATTTTCGGCGGATTCTATGATATTTGATTATTTTTTTCGTATTTCAAGTAATTGTTATGGAAATTTCGATAATTTTTACTAAGTAGTTTTTCCATGATTTTCATGATCTTTTGACCGTTTCTATGATATTTACATCAATTTTTATGACAGTTTTGGCAACTTTCGAGATTTATTCCTTGATTTTTATGACTTTTCGGTGATTTTTACGATGTTTTTACCAATTTTTATGACAATTTCGGACAATTTTTACCAAGTAGTTTGTCCTTGATTTTCATGATTTTTTGACTGTTTCTATGATATTTACATCAATTTTTATGACAGTTTTGGCAAATTAATTGAGATTTTTTCCTTGGATTTTTATGACTTTTCGGAGATTTTTACGATATTTTTACCGATTTTTATGACAATTTCGACAATTTTTGCAAAATTTCGGACTATTTTTGCTAAGCTAGTTTTTCCTTGATTTTCATGATTTTTTGATCGTTTCTATGATATTTTCATCAATTTTTATGACAGTTTTGGCATCCTTTGAGACTTTTTCCTTGCTTCGGAGATT
The DNA here is from genome assembly GCA_900064475.1 of Pseudococcus longispinus. NCBI lineage: Eukaryota > Metazoa > Arthropoda > Insecta > Hemiptera > Pseudococcidae > Pseudococcus > Pseudococcus longispinus. The sequence continues at coordinate 5,033 of FIZU01046649.1, forward strand.
TTACGATATTTTTACCAATTTTTAACCATTTTTATAAAATTCCGAATGATTTCTGAAAATTTTAATTCCTTTTACTAGATTTCCGACAGTTTTCAAGATTTTTTTGCTATTTCTACGACATTTTTGCCAATTTTTATGATAATTTCAACAATTTTTTGTGGTTTTTGGGCCCTTTTTACATTACTTTTATTAATTTTTTAAAGATTTTAACCATATTAACAACATTTTCGAAGAATTTGACGATTTTTCGATAATTTTAGTAATATTTTATGTAATTTTGGACAAAGATCCAACAATTTTTACGAGATTTTCGACAATTTTTATGATTTTCCGGCCGTTTTTCCGATATTTTCTTCCCTTTTAATTGCAATATCAATACTTTTTACCACATTTTCAACAACTTTCATGCTTTAACGACAATTTTGACCATATTTGCGCCAATTTTTATAAAGTTTTTGAGCATTTCAACAACATTTTCAACAATTTCCATGATTTTTTGACCAATTCAATCAGATTTCAAATGTTTATGAAAATTCTAAAAAATTTTACAATGCTTGAATTATTTTTATAATTTGAAATTTTTCTAGTCCAAAAGACATCCAGTGTAACAAATTCTCATTTCACAAACATTTTTCTGACCTACAGCCATCAGGCATATCCATGTCAGAAAGACCAATATCCGCAGATTTTTCAAAACAAACACAACTTAGCACAGGTCTAACTTATTTTTTTCCTAAATCCAGCCAGAAAAAACAAAAAGTACTCATAAACATCAAAAATTGCTGAATTTCATAAAAAATTCCTAATCACATTGATTTTGATTATTGACCAAGAAATTACTACAAATTGTCATTTTTCTGGCATTTGAAAAATCAAACCAGAGTTTCTTCATTACAATATGCAAATGACGGGGCAAAAATCTTGACAAAAGAAAAATCCTCTTATCTTCGCCACATCATTCATCACACTTTGATAAAATACATAGGTATACCATCGACTCACCAGAGAAAACCCCATTACGAAATTCTCTACTCCGCATGATTAATATTCTATGTACCACGAAATACAGTACAATTTCTTAGCACCGGAACAAAAAAAAAACACATTGATAAACATACAACACACAGAAACCCAATTTTTAGTAAAAAAAATAAGCTCAAGACGATAAATCTCACCAATCATATTCATGAGGCCGCACCAACGTCGAAAATTTATTACAATTAAGTACACATATAACATACGCATAATTCTGTGTTATCAAAAACGAGACAAAAAACATATAGCCGTTATTACGCGGCGAAAAATTAAACCCGTTGAGCCAATATTGATACGTGTAAACTTTTTTTTAGCCTTATTGATAAAAAATCGTAGATAAACCCTCTTTCTACGGCCACGACCGATAAAATCACTACGATCGATTATATCAAGGGAAAAGACTGCTTGTGGTATTTAGCAACAACATATGTATCATGTGTAATTTATGTATCGTGGGTATTATAAGTGGATATACCAATAAAGCCAAAAAATCATCTATTCGGTGTATGAAAAATGCACGCACTCGTAGGTACATTGTATAAACTACGTGTATAAGGTATTATATTGCAAAATAAACAGCTCATTTGCCCTCAAGTTAAACGCTACCGTGTGTAGGATAACGTTGGTAAATACCTTAGGTCAAATACACGTACAGAAACGATGATTATATTTATTTTATACAGGATGGATCATTTAAAAGGTCGATGGTTTTGAAAAAAGAAAAAAAAACATTCTGATTGCAAAAATCTTGAAAACTAAACCCCCTAGACAAAAAATTAATTGTTGAGGGAAAAAGAGAATTTCAAGCTCTACAAATTTCATCCCTAGCATTTTTTTCGTAGCACTCTTAGTTTGGCCAGAAAATACATTTTTATGGAAAATTTACAAATAGTCGAAAATTTCAAAAATTAAACAAATTTTGACCCCGAAAATCTCGAAAACTAAGCCCCCTAGAAAAAAACCTAACGGTTCATTGAAGAAAGAGAATTTCAAGCTCTACAATTTTCATCCCTTATGTTTTTTTCGTAGCACCCTTAGTTTGGCCAGAAAATCCGTTTTCATGAGAAATTTACGAAGTTGAAAATTTCAAAATTGAAACAACTTTTGACCCCGAAAATCTCGAAAACCAAGCCTCCTAGAAAAAAACCTAATGGTTCATTGAAGAAAGAGAATTTCAAGCTCTACAATTTTTACCCCTTGCATTTTTTTCGTATCACCCTTGGTTTGGCCGGAAAATTCATTTTTATGAGAAATTTACGAAATGGACCATTTCAAAAATGAAACAAATTTTGACCCCAAAAATCTCAAAAACTAAGCCCCCTAGAAAAAAAAGTAATGACTCATTGAAGAAAGAGAATTTCAAGCTCTATAAATTTCATCCCTTGCATTTTTTTCATAGCACCCTCAGTTTGGGCAAAAAATCCATATAAAAGTCGATGCTACTTTTTGTTTTTTTTTTCTTCATTTTCAAAACCGTCAACTTTGTACGTTCCTCATAAAAATGGATTTTCTGGCCAAACTAAGGGTGCTACGAAAAAAATGCAAGGGATGAAAATTGCAGAGCTTGAAATTCTCTTTCTCTTAAGAATTAATCATTTTTTTCTAAAAGGCTTAGTTATTGAGATTTCTGCAGTCGAAGTATTTTTTATCAATTTTCAAAACCATCGACCTTAAAAATGGGCCACCCTGTATATTGGTTTTTTTCCTTCAAGATATTGGATTAGATATATTCCAAACATATCGCAAAATGCAATTCACGTTCGAAATTTTACACAATTTGTATGCATGTGTAACTTGTATTGTGTACTGCCAACAAGTTCATTCATCGTACCACGAAGAATAAAATTCTCAACATTTCACGAATTGAATTCAAAGGTCGTACAGACCACCCCACGTTAATTACTCCACCCAGCCATTTAATCGGGCTCTCTACGTAACTCGTAATAGAACACATAAATTAAAATTCTTCATCATTCTCATTACATACTCGTAACCAAAATACCAATTGCATGGTTCATCGTCGTCGCAACAATTCGGCAATTTCTTATGAAAAAATTTCCAAATGATTTCAACTTCCAAGTACACGTACACTAATAAAAGCTCCCCGTCATCTTTACACATCAATTAAATTTTCTCCTTAATTACAAATACATGTAAACGAGTCGACCATCGTAATAAAATATACGGACACATGTCGTAAGTCGTACAACAAAACCCATTACGGTTGATCGGCGTGGCCACTGTTGGCCAGTTATTTATAAATTAAACGACAAGCGAATCGCGGATCGTACGAGTATAAAAACCAAATGGGTAAAATAAATACATCACGGTGTCCCAGCGCCGTTGCATTATCGCCAAAACACGTATAAATAACGAGATTACGTCTCGTAATTACAGCAATATGTACTTTTTCGTATCCGCAGCTTGGAAAAAAAATACAGAGTTGATGACGTGACAGTTCTGACAATTATTGAATTTGCAATACGAAATGATTTCTCATTTCACCTTTCCTCATCCTTCATATATTTGGAATAAGTTCAACCGAAAGTTGACCTCGTCGGTGGGAAATTGTAGATAGGTATTTGAAGGTGATGGAAAATCCTGCTTGTTGAATTTCTACCTCAATTATAAAGTGGAATTCGTAGCCTGTCGGATGTAGCGGTTAGAATTTTGCTACTCTATGAATGATATCGACTCAAATTAAAGAATTAACTAGTTCAATTTATTTTAAACCAAATATTGGAACTGATAATGACGAGTTTTCTCACTCAGATTTGACGATCAGAGTAATATTCGCAAAAAAAAAAATACTCCGAGAAGAATAAAATCATTGAATATATCTTGGAAAAGATTAAACGATTTCCAGCAAATTCATCAACTTGATGATTTTTACGATATTTCCATCGAATTGTTGGCATGGCAAATTTTCGCAGCGATTTTTACACCAGATTTTGTTTTTTCGTCTCGTAATATTTAAAATTCAAATGAAACAAAAAAAATTTCCAAGAAAAGAAAGTTATCTGCCTCCTCTTAAATTTTTCCAAGTTCAAAAAGTCAAGTTGATACAGTTTGGTATATTGTCTGATATATGACTTCATGTCTGGCGATTGAAAACTCTTGAGTAATTTTTTTTAAAATTCAATCACATCGAATCTCTAAAATTTTCAAAGTCCAAAAAATCATTTGGTCGGCTTATGAAATTTTATCAAGTTCAATTTACTATCTATACAAAAATTTCCGAAATGCAAAAAGTCTGAAGCATGACAAATGTCTAAAAATGAGATGTCGGTTTTTCTCCATGTTTTTTGGTCTAATTTTTCACGAATTGGGTCATCGAAAAATCATATCCTATTCTAATAATTGTTAGATATGCGAAAAAAATTATTAAAATTTTGTGAAAATAGCAGTAAATAACGTGAAAATTGACAAAGTGCTATAAAATTTCCCAGAAATACCACAAATATTTCAAAATTTAAGTCGATGGAGGTTAGAAATATGAAAGTTGATCAGTTGTGGCGAAATAGTCGATAAAAATACTATTAAAATTATTCCAAAGTTGGACAAAATAATTTAAATTTCTTATAATTTATTAAAATAATATAAGAGTTGATGAAATATCACGACATTTGTGTAAAATATCGTAAGTTTTTTTCAAATGGTATGAAAATTGTGCGAAAATGAAATAAAACGTAATAAAATATTATTCCAAATTGTCTACAACGTTTCGGAAAAATTTTTTACATAAAAGAAAAATCATGAAAAATGACAATTAGACGGCATTAGCTAAGAATAAAACTGAGCATCTTGAAAAATTTCTCAAAATTTCTCAAAACGTAAATAAAAATCCTGTAAAATTAAAAGAAATTACTGATTTTTTTCAAAATTAAAAGGGACGAAAAAATCTATGAAATATTATCAATACTGCATAAAATTTGAGCAAGTCTGTTGGAAATTTCTTAAACTTTGAGAAAAATTATCAAAAGTGACGTACGAGTAAAAGAAGACTGCTACAAAAATCAACCAAAATATTGAAAATATTACGAGGTTTGGTTTGAAAATCATAGAAATTGGATTAAAATATCAAAAAAATTAATGAGAATGTTACAAAAATCGTCAAAATATTCCAAAAATAATGAAAATATCGTGAACATCGACTCAAATATCACAAAAATCAATTGAATTTTTCAAAAAAAAAATTTGATTTTCGGAATAATTTTTGGGTGAATTTTTACGAAAATTGTATTAAAAATAGCATAATATAACACATTTCGGCATCCCAAAAATTAAAAAAAATTTTTTTGAAAATTTCAACCGATTTTTGTGATATTTGAGTCGACGTCCACGATCTTTTCATAATTTTTGGAATATTTTGACGATTTTTGTAACATTCTCATTAAGGTGTAGTGGGGTAATTGCAAAACAAAAATCGTATAATTCGACTTTGACGCCATATTTCTCTCAAACTAACCACACGAACTCGATGAAATTTATACAGTAGGTACTTCATTGAGTTCTGTGTAACATACTAAAAGCGCGTTGCTCTATGTTGAT
>FIZU01046657.1:0-19486 GCA_900064475.1 Pseudococcus longispinus
TGAAAATTTGTAGGCTTCATAATTCCTTCAATTTTCAAGTTATGCAAAATTTTGTGAAAGTCATTCTTTGTCGACCTTTCTGAGCTTTACAAAATGAGCTAATATTTTTTTCCCTAACCCTAAAATTGAAAACATGAGAGATCATTTTGAAAAATTTTTAAAAAGAAAAAACTGAATTTTGATAAAAATTGTCAGTTTTTATCTTTTTAATGGTTGTAGCATGTAGCTCCTTCAAATTTTAATGTTGGACAAAAAATTATTAGCTCATTTTGTAGAGCTTAAAAAGCTCAACAAAAAATTATTCTTGTAAAAAATTTTCCATAACTTGAAAATTGAAGGAATTACGAAGCCTACAAATTTTCAGATCATTGTAGCTCCTTCAATATTAGAGTTAGGCAAAACATGAATATAACTCATTTTGTAGATCTTGAAAAGTTCTACAAGAAAGTTTTTTAAAAAAATGCCTATCCATATTTTCAGTGAAGTTGCGACGTTTTGAAAAAGCTACCTTGACTGGTGCATAACTTTTTCCGTTCAAATCATGTGGTCGGCAAACATGCATACACTTATGTAGTTAGAGTAACTGCATCTCTGGTTTGAAGGAGGTGTACTCCGACCGGAACACCCTGTACTCTGTTGTGGCCAAATCTCGCGTATGACTGACGATTTCACAAATGGCTTTTTGGAGTACGAAAAATTTCATGGATTCTTATTTTCTGGACTCGTAATTTCAAAGATTTTCTTACAACGATCTTTGAAATTTTCTGATCGTGAGTCCAAAAAATTATCTGTCCAGCTTCTAAAATTTTCCAAATTCCAAAAAATCGGAACCTTTGAACTTTTACAACTCCAAGTCTAAAAAATTGGAATTTCTGAAATATTTTTTTTAGACCAAAAAGACAATTTTTTTAATTTTTTACAAGTTGAAAAAGTCAATCGAAATTCGTTGTGACGATTTTTTGTATCACCCAAATTTTTAAGATAAGTTCTGCCAGCCATAAGGCATATCTATGTCAAAAACGGAGCAAATCTCAGCTTTCTATCTCTCTTAGTTCTGAAATTATTTACTGGCACTATTGGATTTTTTTTAAAATTATTACCCCTGCAATTCGCAGTTTATGCCAATTTACACGATTGAATTTAGGATGGGTTGCCTACTTATAGGAGTGAAGGAAGTGTTTCAGTTATGAAACACCCTACATATTTATTAATAAATAAGAAGGCAGTACCTCATGTTTGCGAAATGCATATCCATTGCTTCTCCACTATGAGGAAAGTTGGCAGAAAGTCTATCCATGAGACGACAAAAACAAGCATACGTAATGGATTCGTCGTCGAGTATAACGAGTAAAGGAGCAACTAAATCACACATTCCTTGCATATAACCGATATCCAAATGTTCCCAAATATACCTATTAAAAAATTCACGATTAAAAATCATAATTTAACAGTGATATTTAGGCAGAAATAATTCACTTACGTGCACATTATATTCCGTAATTTTTCTAAATTATCTAAATTAAAATACCAATAATTTCTATCACAACGTTGAACATCTTTATCGATTCTATGCACATTCAAACCAAATGTTTCCAAAATTTCAACCTACGAATAAAATAATTCATTAATAAGATGAAAAAGTTCTCATCGAAGGAATTATAAATTCACGCAATTATTACAGAGTAAACTCCTCCTTGGGAGCTAGCTGGTGATATACAATTAGATCTTTGTCCTTCTTGCAGGCAATTATCACTATTTTCTTTTTCATCTTCTGGAAACGATTTCATTTGAGAGCACGAATCTGAAAACACAAGCAAAGGGGTTCGTTTAATAGGTATCTATTTTTTAGCTGAAAGATTTCACGTAGGTTGAAAAAAAAAATTAAACGTACTACGACTTCCGTTGCTGATTTCCGATTGATTACCGCTATCTTGCGAAGGGTTTGTCGTTATTATAACAGCTGAAGTTACGTGCTTGGAATGGTGGCCATCTGTGTTGAAGGAAAAAAAATCGATAATAGTTCCCATTTAGGAAAAAGTGTTACAAATTTACGTACCTGCATTTTTCGTAGAATCAACATCGGCGCCTTCGTCTTCGCTGTCGGCTTCTTCTCCTACTCCTTCATCGGGTGAGTCGCATCTCTGAAACGGAAAGGGTAAATTAATAAAAATCGAATCATTTTTTTGATTTATAAATAAGTTGGGAGCGGTACGAACCGAAATACTATCATTGACGAAATTTTGTATATCTTCTAATAAACGTTCTTCTTCTGATTTTTCTACAGGTTGCGAGGTGCTTTGGAAAATTTCACATTCAGGTTCTGCATTGACTTCAAAATAAATAGGTATATGGATAAGCAGCTGAATCAATGGAATATTAAAATAGGTATCCTTTAACGATTGGAATTGTAACACTTACGATCTTTTGTTCTGGGATCATTTTCTAAAGAATTATATTCTATGCTTCGTTCTTCAACGACCGGACTTAGTTGTTCGTTTTCGTCAATTATGGGAGGTTCTCCATCTGATGCGATGCTGTCGTCTTCAAACACCTTGATTAAATATAAAACATGCTAATCAATTGCAAATCAAGACAAATTGAGCTCAACTTCATCAGCTGGTTCACAACTTACATCATTACTCATGTCATTTTGAAGACCAGGCGTTAATGGAGCCGGTTCTCCGGAGGTACTTTCGCTGGAAAGTTTAGCTATATTGGCAGCCATAATTTCTTTATCTTTTTGCCTGACAATCGCTTCTACAGCGAGCCATTCGGTCATCGTCGTTTCATAGTATTGTTTCGTGGTACGATCCAGCTCTTCTCGTTCTTCGCTGGTGCTATTGAATTTATAATGACCGAGTAAAAATGGCCACACCTAAAGTCAACAAATTACATATCTTAGTAACAATTCGAATCAAATTCTCAAATCCAAAATTCGAAAGCTTACTTCTTTTCGTATTTCATGTTGTATAGAACCGTAGTACGTTCTTCTGAAAATTTCTTCTTCGAAACAAATTGTGCCATCGTCCAATCTCAGCGATTCCCAGACTTCTTTGGTAAGTCCTTCGGAAGCACCTTCTCCTTCCATTATTTTAACATTCACCAAGCCAGACAAATGAGTTCGGACAGTTTTCAAATGACGACAGTATGCCAGCCAACCGTAAAACGCTCGAGATAAAATTTGTTTTTTCATCGTTTCGCAAACTACGTTCAACGATTCTCTGCAAAAAATCATAAAATTCAACCATCGTTCTACTTTTTCGATTAATTTATCGACTTTTTCAAAATTACCCGGAGGCTTTTTTAGGAATATTGATAGGATTTTCATAGAAAACTCCAGAATCGTCTTTACTGTTTACAGCAATACGATCCAAGCTGAAAGATTTCGATGACGTTGACGAATTGGTCGAGGAAGAGGAAAGTTGTGCACGTTGGACGGCGGATGCCATATGATGGGCGGAATTACTCCACGATTCCGGATCAATTAATCCTTGTTCTAGAACTAATTGAAATATCATTATTACAACCGTCAAAAATACCGTAGTATAATTTTATGGAAAAATTATGATTTGTATGGTAACTCACGAAATTCCCTATGACTCATTTTATTGATAATTTGGAAGACGTAGTCGACTGATTCTTCAGTTTCGGGCTCGTTGGGTTTTGATCTAACAGGTCTGCCTCGTCGGCGTAATTTTGGAAATACTTTTCCTGTTTTAAAAAAATTTATTAATTTATTCTGATTTTTAGCATCACAGTTACGTCCAATCTCACCTTTGCCTCTTTGAGACCAAAGCGGAGGGTCAAGTTGGCCATGAGGTAGTAGACCGTTTTCCAAACAAGATAAAAATGCTAATAAATGCCCTCCTCGAGGAAAATGAATCGGTGGTTGTTGTACGCCATCTTGACCAACTAATATAACCGTGCCTCCATTGTCATCTCCTGTCAATTTCACCATACGCATTTAATTGCATTCGATTAATTCTCGTGGGTTAGGTTAGGTTAAGTAAACGTTTATTGAAATATGTTTTCGCGAGAACTATACTACATAGCGTAGGTGGCATGATATCAACGAATCACATACCTTGTTGATGACAGTGCACATAAACAATGTCATTAAAGTTTACGTTCATAGCGTAGTCCCAGTATTGACTGAAAATAAAAAATTTGCTCGTCAGTACGTAAAATAAATACGTAGGCAGCGAGGTACATAAGACGTAATATTGATCCAAGTGTACAATTATTCTTCAAAACGTAACACATGTGACTCCTTAATGAGAAAATTTGAAAAAAAAAACGCGTGAAAAATTACAAATAAAATACCCAGGTAGATACATAGCCCGAGTAAATCGATTCCCGAACCATAGTAAATTTGAAAACATTTCTGTCAGGTGCGACCAATACACGACGTTATAAGAGAAATCCATTTTTCCAATCCGACAATATTCGATCGCTATTTTAAAAAATAACCTGCACCATCAGTTCAACAGCAATCATAACCAAACACAGTACGAACCATTGATCAACGTTAAATATGTTATCTAACCAACGCCGTAAATAATTTATAATCCGGGCAGTTGGTTAGGCAATTTATTCAATTCGATTGGACCGCTTACCGCATTCCCACCTACGCGTTTGTTGCATTTAAATGGCACTTTATCACAACAAACTGTCAAAGAGGTTTTGTTTGAACTAAAACCTATACCGTTCATCACACAAAGCTTATTATGGTAGCCTGCTTAATCCGTCAGTCTATCAGAAACAAATCCGCCAAAATAATTATTTACTTACATTCGTTTATTTTCGTTCGATGACCTTGATTGGAAAACGAATAAGTTTAGAGACTTTGGAAATAAGTTGGCATTTTCGAATTGAAAAACAAACTCGCTATTTACCTTTTATCGTGATTTTCATCCACATATCCATTCATCAGTTCGTTCGGAGTCCATTTGATAATTAATGAGATCGGAGTTTGATGCAGAGATAGGTAACCTGGCATGGGCTCTTTCATGTCTTTCTATAAAACGTCATTACACAAAAAGAGTTTTACAGGAATCAATCCATTATACGAGTTTTTTCATACACCGTGTCCCCAATTCGAGCAAAAAAACTTTATAAGCGTGCGTCCTATCTACAAAATTGAAGGAGATAGCTGCTTAAATTTTTAAAAGAAAACAGTTTAAATTATTTTTCGAAACGCACGAAGGAATTGATAGGGTCACATACTCTGTGCCTAATGGTCCAATGAATTCTTATCGACACTTTTTCATAGTCCTAACTTGAGAAGGAAGCCATTTTGGAAATTTTTTTTTGCATTAACTTTTTCGAAAGTGGAGTTGAATTAGCTTTCGAATGATATGGTTACTTTTTGTTTTCGTATGAGTTTATAAAATATTCCATTTTTTGAGATGACGTCACAAATAAGGAAATTGAATGAAATTAAAAAGTAACCTTATCATTTGAAAGCTGATTTTATCTTCTTTTGAAAATATTTTGATGAAAAATTTTCAAAATGGCTGTTTCTCGAGTTATACAGAGTGTCTTGTAGTTGATATCATTCCTTCCGCTGGATAAGTAGGTAACTTATCCCAAGTACAAGTAGATAAGTTTGCCTACCCTTCGAATTGAAGGGGCAAAGTTATGCTCAATCGAAAAAAAAATCAATCTTGTTCACCAATTCGTCATTTTTGTAGATGGTTGCGGTTTGCACTATTAGAAAGAGCATTCGTTCAAGTTTTTTTTCATGCAAAAGTTTTTTGGATTAGTTGTTCGGGAAATCCCAATAGCTAATAAAATTTTTTAAAAAAACAGGATTTTCAGTTTTATTAAAATTTTTGAAATTTTTTTCCTATAAGCCTATCATTTTTATGAATTTACATCATGCGAAAAATTACCTACTTTTTCCAATGGCACAAACTGCAATTTTCTATCTTGCTCTAATCAAAAGTTACACGTATTTCAATAAAAGCACCTAAAAAAATCATATTTTCCTTCAAAAATTGCATTTGATCAAAAAAGTGATTTTTTCAAGCGTTTTTCTTGAAATTAAACAAAATATGTAACTTTTGATTAGAGCACGATACAAAGCTGGAGTTTGTACCATTGGAAATACTGGGTAAGCACTTGATTGTGACACCCTTGTGGGATTTTTGTGATGAAAGGTAGGTTGGCAGTTCTGATTTCCATTTGAATTACATTAAAGTCGGAACTGCCAACCTAATTTTTGTAACAGAAATCCCACAAAGGTTTCACAATCAAGTACTCGCCCGGTAGCAATTTTTTTTTCAAAAATTCAGTTCATAATAATGGTAGGCTGGTATGAAAAAAATTCAGAAATTCTAATAAAATTGAAAAATACTTTTTTTTGAATATTTTATTAGCTTTCGGAAGTTCCCCGATCAACATCCCTAAAAATTTTAGCATGAAAAAAAGCTAGAACAAATGCTCCCTCCAATGGTGCAAACCGATACCCTTCACCTATCATGGTTAACATTTTATAAAGAATGTCTGGTGAGTGATCAGCCAAACTTAAAATTTGGATACATACATACAGGGTGTTCCGACAGCAATGCACTAACTTTAAACCAGAGATGCAGCTACCCAAGCTACATGGATGTATGCATGTTCGCTGATACCAGGATTTGAAGGAGCAAAGTTATACATTAGTCTTGGTAGATCCACTGATAATATAAATTGATAAATTTTGTAGAACATCTCAAGCTCAACAAATATTCATGTTTTGCCCAACTCTGAAGTTGAAGGAGTAACAATGATTTGAAAATTTGTAAGCTTCATAACTCCTTCAATTCTGAAGATATACAAAATTTTGTGAGCCATTTTTTGGTGAGCTTTTTGAGCTCTACAAAATGAGCTAATGATTTTTACCATAACTCTAAAATTGAAGGAGCTACGCAACCATTAAAAAGATGAAGAATGACATTATTTTCTCAAAATTCAATGTTTTCTTTTAAAACCTTGTTCAAAATGGTCTCTCATGTTTTTAATTTTTAGACTTGAGCAAAAAATTATTTAAGCTCATTTTGTAGAACTCAAAAAGCTCAACAAAAAATGACTTTTACAAAATTTTGCTCAACTTGAAGTTTGAAGGAGTTATGAAGCCTCCAATTTTCAGTTCTTCCAAAAATTTTAAGTTTGGCAGACCACTCATCAGACACCCTGTATAACTAATCAAAAATTACGAACAAGCTTGAAATTTTTTTCGAATGAGAATAATTGTGTCCCTTCATTTCAAAGGGTATTCAAACATACATACTTGTGCTTGAGACGAGTTGCCTACTTACCCAGTGAAAGGCATGACATCAGTTTATGAGACATTCTGTATAGAAAACTATGAAAAATTCACCAAACCATTAAACATAGGGCATATGATCTTCACAACCATAAAACCCCTACGCAGAAGTTACAAGATAACTCATAAAACAGTGCACACAATTTTTCTGGCTAGACTATGTTCCATTTGGAGGGCGTTAATGAAGAAAAAAATTTCATAATAATGAGAATTTGAAATTGAATTCGGTTTCTTCGAAATAAAAGTAAAAGAGAGGTAAAAAGCCCAGCAGCACTTTCAAATTAAAAAAATTACGCTTCAACTTATAACTCCTTCAATTTTGGAACTAGGCATTTTCAAACTACTTTCTTTGAAGTAGGTATTACGTTAAAAAATTTGATTTTGAGGTAGAACATATGTTTACAAAATAGGTAGTTTTTTTGCTCATCTCAAAAATGACAACTTCTATCTTCCGACGCCGAATTGCTGAACCAAATTGGGACACACTGTATATATAAAATCACAATCAACTATTAAACTCACTGGTAAAACTAATACGTTATTTTTGCCATATAACAAAGTCGCTCTGCTATTTTGGTGTAACGATTCAACGTAATCTTTCGCTGAGACGGGATTTTGTCGAGAATTTTCTTCGCTATTGACCGCGTATAATGTTCTACGAAACTGTAACATTTTCATAATTACCATAATCGTCTAAAAAGTGAGCTTTTTTCGCGAATACACGCTGTAATCACCCGCATACATGTGTACGTGTATATAATTACGAATGGGTTCGACGAACTTTCAGAATATCGTGGTAATGGCGAAAACTAAACGAGATACCTACATTAATGGGAGTTTTTCTGCAAGATGGTGGCGTCGTGTGGCCACTAGATATTCTATGTCGTTGAACTAATTCATCGGCTGGTGGATCGTTCCAATATTGGTCTAATGTTTTAGTTTTCGAATAGTCTAAAGCACATGGTCCGACTGCAAGTAAATAGGTATCGAGTTATTTAAACGAGTTTGAAATATAGGCAGAAGTCGAATTCATCGATCAACGATGTGCTTACCAAGTAAGGAACTTAAAATAGATCCGTAATCTGGATCCGCCACTAGAGCATCTTTTTCGTAATATTTACTATAAAAATAAAACGAAAACTTTTACAAGATATTTCCTACAAAAACCGTAATGCTCATCGAGGTGAAAAAAGAAACGACAATTCATTTGACAAACGTATTTCTGGCATTTTGTAACCTTAACATCAATTATGACGCATCGATGAGCATGATAAATTAATCATTCGTGAAAATCAAAATATCGCAGAGAAATTTGACGATCTGGTGAACGAATGAAAGATACATACCTGCTATTTTGTACTAAATGGTCGATGATTTTGGCTAATACTTTTTCAAAAAGGGCTAATCTTATCCATAAGTAACGTGGTAACTGAACTTGAGCTAATCCACCGCTGGAAGAACTTTTTTTATTCAATGATGGTCTCGTTAAACTAGCACTACTCGAAAGTGTATGGCTGGCTGAACGAGTTGTTATAATGCTGTCGCTACTCGAAGACGATCTTCTATAAAGTACAAGCGTATTGTTAATAATTTTCACAGTGTAACTTTTTTTCACATGGGAAGCAAAGGGACGTAAATAAAATTCAACAAGTGGAGTATGGTAAGTGGTTCAGCGACGATATCGTTATATGGTGTAAGTTTGCCAAGGGAGGTTGGGTAGTTAGACCATAGAATCAAAAGGGCTTTGTTTATCTGAAACGTATGCGGAAACCAAACCATAATATATAAATGTTTGTATTAGGGTAGCTTTTATGATATTATGGCCAGATTTAGAACAAGAATTATGCTTTGTATGGTTAGAATATGTTTATGATATTTAACCAAGCTAGTAGATATATGAAGTATCTGACTCGTTTTTCGTGTCTTAATAAAGGAATAATGAGATTATGAGATTTTAAATGTTGAAAAATCCTTCTCAATATGATAAATGGATAAAATTTCTAGGTAGATAGGTAGGTATTCGAGTCCGTTAAGTGTAGGTATTTTGTAAATATACCCTCAAGTTTATCACAACCCATACCATGATAACAATTCAGGCAAAAATTGCTGAAACTGACAACACCCATAACTCGCTTACATTATAACATAAGTATACCTCTATAATGACCCCTGATATAGACAGTTTTCAACGCTACACCCTTCTGGATGAATTTTAAATGAACATTTAAAAAACACGTGTCCATTTTATAAATGATGAAACGGTCGAAGTACAAAAGTAAAACGTTATACGCAATAAGAATACTTATAGACGACTGTCATGTCGTCAAAAACAATAAAATACGTGCCTATTAGGATCGCTGTGTTCAATTTCTTGAACTTTCTTCGAAATAATAGCAGCAGCTTCGAAATTCTTGGCAACTTTATGTAACAAAGCAGTCGTCGAACTCGTTTTGAATAATCCTAAAGCTCTTCTTTTAATACCCTGAGATAAACATGCTTCAACAGCAGCTGTACGCAACAGTTACATCTTAAAATTAAAACTCATCCTTATTATAAAATGAAGATGTTTTTTTTCCAAATATTTAAAAATTAAAAGCAATATACTTTACCGCATAAGGAAGTAACACTGCTACTATCTTCGTGAACGAATCGTTTAGTAACTGCTTCTTCCATTATTTGCTTTACCTGAATCATTAAAATTTCAATATGTAAATCATTTCCTTCGTGACTAAATTAAAAACTTTGTATTTTATACTTGTAATTAAAAAAATTCGTGTTTTGTTAAGCTTTTGTGTAGGCCTAGGTTTTCGAATTTAATTTAGGCTTCGATAAAAAAACAAACAAAAATGTTTTAAGTAAAACGTAGATACATTGTTACGAACGAATGATTCATTATTTTCTATATGACAATTACCCCGAGGTGCTTGAAAAAAAAAAAGGTTAATAAAAATTAAAACTTCCCTACGGGTTATGGAAAAAGCCCTTTTTAAATTAAAATAAATCTTTGTTTGACGGGAAACATTCCATTGAAAATGGAACATTTCGCAAAGACGAATCTCGACATCTCAGTGACACTGAAATTTTAATACCACGTTTATTATAATTTCATTTCAAACTCCAATTTTTAATTAAATATCGATTTTAGGTTTTTTTTCGAGCAATAAATGTGTTATAGACAATGTATTGGAGATTTTTATCAAATATTGTTCCATTGCTAACATTCCGACCTTCGATAAAATTTTCGGTTATTAAATTATTTCTCGTAGTTTCAAATTTAGGCTGCAGTGTAGGCAAATATTTGATATATTTTACATGAATCGTTCAATAAAATATGCAAAATAGTTTTTTTTTAGGGATTCAAACGTCACAAATTTCTGTCGCAAAAATATATAGGTGGAACCTACCTAACAAGGGAACCTTGTCAATTCGTCACCTCCGATCAAGCTGAAATTTAGCTCATTTAGAGAGCATGTCACCTAGATCTCACAACCAAATTTTGAACTTCTGATTTTTCGATTTTTAGCGATTTTTTGAAAGTAGCGAAAATAGCCTACTGGTAAATCAATTTTTTACAAATCCGGTAAATTTTGAGATAAAATTCTGAAACTCGGTATATATATTAAAGTCGACTGCCCGAGTCGATTGTGGCCATTTTCAAAGCGATTGAGAGTCTCCAGCAAAAGTTGACATTTCTTCAGCATTTTGGGATCACTCCAGAAAGCGCTGTAATCAAGTTCAGCAACTAAAAATTTAATCCTGGTGTTGGGGTGATTTTATTAGTCGATTAGCATGATTGAATCGAAAATCCAAGGTGACGAGTTAACACGTGTATTTTTTTACAACACGAAAATTTCGAGTAATAACTAAGTATACGAAAAATTCCAAACAAATACGCGTGTCAACTCGTCACGTTGGATTTTCGATTCAACCATGCTAATCGACTAACAATATCACCCTAACGCCAGAATTAAATTTTTAATGGTCTAAGTTGATTACAGCGCTTTCTGGAGCGATTCCAAAATGCTGGAAAAAAATCAACTTTTGCTGGAGGCTCCAGATCGCTTCGAAAATGGTCTCAATCGACTCGGGGGGTTGATTTTAGTATACATACCAAGTTCCAGAATTTTATCTCAAAATTTACCGGATTTGTAAAAAATTGATAAATATACCAATGGGCTATTTTCGTTATTTTCAAAAATTCGCTAAAAATCGAAAAATCTACTTCGGTAGCTCAAAATTTGATTGTGAAGTCTGAGTGACATGCTCTTTCAGTGAGCCAAATTTCAGCTCGATCGAAAGTGACGAGTTGACAAGATCCCTTGTAAGTATAAGTATGAATTTTTTCATGATTTTTTTTAGTTCTCGCTCCCTCCAAAATTATTAACTCGTATTTTTATCAAAAAAATTGTTCCAATGGCTATGAAAAAATACTAGTCTCCACACCCCCTCTCCACTTCAGTGATGAATAAAAAAGGCACCATCAGGCTGAAAAACTACAATGGGGTTTAAATTAAAAAATATTAATGTTTTCAATTTTTGAAAATGTTTACCAACTTGAACTTGAAGCTTCTTTACTACCCACAAGTAATTCATGCCTCATGTGTAAAGTAATTCATTCTCAATCCAGTAAGCACAGCCAGGTCATGTAATTTCAATTTTCAACTATACGGAGTGTTTCAAAGGTAATGTCCCTCCTTCCGCTGGGTGAGTAGGCAACTCATACTGACGAGCACAAGTAGGTATGTTTGAATACCCTTGGAATTGAAGGAGCGAAATTATGCTCATTCAAAAAAAAAAGTTCCCAATCTTGTTCATTAGTTTTAATTTGTCATAAAATTCTATTCTAACTGCATATGATGGGTATTTAGACGGTTGCAGTTTACTCCATTGGAAGGAGCATTCATTCAAGTTTTTTATGCAAAAGTTTTTGGGCATAGGTGATCAGGTATCCCTGATAATTATTAAAATATTCAAAAAAACACAAACAATTTTTTTTTCAATTTTAGTAAGGGTTTTCTTGAAATTAAAACACGCATAACTATTGAGTCGAACAAGATGAAAAGTTGAAGTTTTCGCTATTGGAAGGGGCGACTTATTTTCACATAAGTTAAATTCATAATAATGGTATTTTTAAAATTTTACTAAAATTTTCCAAATATAAAACTTCTTCGTTTTTTAAAAAATATTTTATCAATTATTGGGACGGCTGATCAACTATATTCTCCATTATTTTTCACAAAAAAAAAACTAAAATGAATACTTCTTCTATGGTACAAACCTTTGATTATTAATTAATAATCAATGGTACAAACGGCAACCCCCATGGGGTGAACTCATAGCTGTTGATTTCGTTTTTTAATTCAGTTCAAATTACTGTCACGTATAGCGCTGGTTTCATTATTTTTTACGTAATTTCTCGGTAATTTGTTTTTTTCTTCAAAATGAAATATTTCAAATTTGCAAACTATTGGCTGTTGTTCATGGAATGAACAAAATTGATTGTAATGACGTGTTATTGAATTATCATAACACACACAAATAGAAAATTGAAATGTTTTTTTCTTGCAATTTGTTATAAATTTATTTCACCATATTTGAAATAAATACCATAAAATTTAATTTTGTGATAGAATAACAATAAAATTATAAAAGAGTTTTTTGCGATTGGTTATCTTGTTTTTTTATTTTACAAAATGGTACATTATTGTTGTGTGACAGAATGCACTAACAACGGAAAAAATACCCGTATGCATACGTTCCCAAAAGATATCGAAGTAAGTAGACAATTTATTGAAATACTTAGGTAATGATTATCGCAATGCGTGATCGATTGGAATATAACATACATACTCACTGTTTACAGAGGTATAAAATTTGGATTGAAAGAATTGACAGGAAAGATTTAAAAAATAAAACACAAGATAATGTTAGAAAAACCTATAAAATATGCGACGTGCATTTCGACGAAGAACATCGAGTTCCGGGCGCTATCGAAAAAAGGAATAGAACAAATCTTAAAGCGGATAGTATTCCTTCTCTATTTTTAGGTAATTTATAATATACGAGTATTGTCTATGCGCAACCCTCTCTACCTTAATATAGTTAAAATTTTATGATAAATCAAAAATGACGAACAAAATTGAGAAATTTTTGTTTTGAATGAGCAATAACTGTGCCCCTTCAATTCCAAGGGTAGGCCAACATACCTACCTTCTTACTCACTAGAAGGAGGGACATTACCCATGAAATGCCTTGTATAAATGTTTGCCTATCCCAAGATTTGCAAGAATAAAAATACATTTAAAAAAAAAAACTTCTTCCATAATGCACATTATTTTGGGTTTAGAAAACCAAAATTTACGCTATAGTGAAAACAGCCATTTTTTTTTTACAAAAAATGCACTCGTATGTAATTATCATAGATAGTCGTAACCAACCAAATTATTTCAACTTTTTAGGCAAAGTACAACAAGCTGAAAAAATTGCAGATGAAAATTTTTGAATGCGTGTATTTTTACGCCTGAAATTCAAAAGGTAGGCAAATACACACAACTGGACTCAGTATGGACTGCCTACGTACTGGATTGGAGGAGCTACACCACTTTTAAAACATCCTGTATATCTATCAACATTTTTTTTTTCAAGTGAAGGTAGTATACTCCACTCTCAAAGTAGTTAGGTACTTTTATTTCACCTTTGTAATTGTTGAATCGAAATCAAACAGGAAAATATGTATCAAGTTATATGTAGGTGTAAATAAATATTTAATATTTGTAGCGTAATGCATTAAAATTTCCCTCAATAGGAAAATGAAAAAATTACAAAAAAAAGGGGGATACCAATCTACATATAAAATTACTTCTTTCAGTTCGAATAACATTAAAAGAGGAAATTGTAATGATGACCTTCAAAGGTTATTAAATGCAAATTACGATACATATGTAAAAATACCTATTACCTAGGTACCTACATTTGTATTTTACGAGTACGTATGCGTGTTATAGCACGTTATTTACGATCGATTTTCATTTACGGTTAATGTTATGTTTCCTTTACCGGATAGCAGCATTTCTATTTATAAGTAAATTTAACTGTTAAAATTCGTATCAACAAGTATGCAATGTATATTTAGGCTACCTGCACTAAGTAAATATTTATATGAAACACAATTTTGCACCCTCTCGTTAATTTTTAAAGACTTATCTCACCCAAACATATCTATACCTTTATTGGAGGAAATGATATTAACAAAGAACAAAGGGATGTTGAATCGACCCTTTTGGCTAGGATTTTGAAAATAGCTAATTCGTGAAAGCTGGTCTTCAGGGCTTAAAAACTCGAATGAGAAAAATTTTACCTCCCTAACTCATCCGTACTCCCTTTAGAGGCGTCAAATGTGTTTTTTTCAATGTAAATTTTCATTTCCTGACATTAATGTTCGGACAGATTTCTAAAGTAGGTACAGTCGCAAATGGAAATTTCGTTGCCATGAAAGGTTAAAAGCAATTTTATGATTGATTCGTAATCTAGGACGTATTTTTTTTTTAAATGAGCTGGGGTTCCATCTTTTTAAGGCTCCTTTTTTTCAAGGGTCCATCCCCTTTCCAAGAAATCTCTTTAGTTCGGTACCTAAGACCACAATTGAAAAATTCTTCAAACAAAAATTATACATCTAACCTTTGTGAATAATTTTGTTCATTCTAAGATAGGCTTCTACAGCTAGGGGTCTAAAATTTCCTGTGATTCATCTCCAACTCAAAATGAATCATCTCCTTGGATTTGGTCAAAATCCGAGAAATGATTCTTTTTCACTCCACTCTACCAAAACTGATGATTTTCGTACCGAATTGAGACAATTTAATCTGTACTTGCTCAAAAAATGCAAGAATTCTATGACTTTTTTTCCAATTAAAAAAATGCAAATTAACCATCCTAGTTTTCTATAACGCAAGTTACTTTTACTTAGGTATTCTTTCATCAAATCGATAATTCTCCTAAGCACTGAAAAGGGTGAAATTCGTACCTATTAATATTCTGGAATGCATTTTGCGTTGGCGAATACTCATTGTGGTTATATTTAATTTTTAAACGAGATGAATGCAAATATTTTTGCATCATAAGGCATTTCTGTCATTTACGTCTTTACGAAACTTACGAATACAAATGTAAATTACGTAAAATAACGTTTTTTTCCCAGTGAAAGGAGAACTGCGAATTGAAAACGGTTGCAAAAAAAGTTTTTCTTTTTAATAAAAGGAAAAAAAATTGAATTTTTTCTTTTTTCACTCGTAAAATTTATTCAACTTATGAAATATTACAACGAACGCTATTGGGAGTTGGGAGCTGGGACTGACCTGCGAGTTATTATGCAAAACGTAAAAAAGCAAGAATAGGTATACCACCTACGCATTTAAACACCGCAATACTCATAAATATCCATCTTTTGAAAAGGGTAAGAGTTTAAAACGAATGAACTATGGTACGAAACGCGATAAAAATTTAGCTTAATTTTCTCACACCATGGTTGCGGTTTGAAATTACGATGCGGTTGTAAAGCCCAAATACCTATATCATATTCTGCAAGTGATTCCAGCCGCGATAGAATGAAAATAATTAAATATTCTCACAGTAGTCATGCTACAGGGGTTAATGTCTTTCTGCCTAACACTTTTAGAGATCATTTTCCTGCAAGTAGGTAGGTAATTTCGAATGGAAAGCTTTTCGGTCGTATAAAATTCTGCGAATATAATAGCTAGTTGATGAGGTACGAAGATGAATACGCGAAATGAACAATTTATATCAAATTACCATAAGAATAAAGCAAAATCAAAAAGTAGACGCTTCCTTGAAACAATTTAATCCTTTTCGTAGGTATATTCCGGATACGCGGAGACGTCTCTTTGTCAATTTCATTACCCTTGGTACTCCCTCGGTTATCTCACGTCGCGTTATTTTTAATTTATAAATTATTTACAACGCAACGATGCAATCTCGGATGGTTTTAATTTCAAAATTGCTGTAAATTTGATTTCTTCCATCTCGTTTGTAAACAATTTAGCAACAATTTGTAAACGTTGAGATAAATCTACGTCGTGTTGGTAGTTCTTAGCTAAGTAATGCTATCTAGTTAATAATCAAAAATAAGGCAGGTACTTGGGATAAACTCGATGTCGCAAAGTAACACGACTATACATGTACAGAATTACTAAAGTGTACAGGGTGTTCCGGCAGTAATGCAACGCTTTCAAACCAGAGTCGCAGATACCCAAAGTACGTAAGCGTATGCATGTTTGCCGACACCAGGATTTGAAGGTGCAAAATTATGCATTAGTGCTGGTAAATGTTTCAAAACGTCGTCACTCCGTTGATAATATAGATAAACAAATTTTTTTGAAACTTTCTTGTAGGACTTTCCAAGCTCTAAAGAATGAGTTACCTTCAATTTTAAAGTTATGCAAAATTTTGTGAGTACCATTTTTTGTTGAGCTTTTTGAGCTCTACAAAACGAACTAATAATTTTTTGCCCAATTCAAAAATTTAAAACGAGACCATTTTGAAATTTTTGAAAAGAAAAAATACCACTTTTATCTTTTTAATGTTCTTAGCTCCTTCAATTTTAGAATTATGCTAAAAATATTAGCTCATTTTGTAGAGCAAAAAAAAATGTACAAAAAATAATTCTTACAAAATTTTGCATAACTTGAAAAATGAAGGATTTATGAAGTCTACAAATTTTCGAATCATTGTAGCTCCTTCAATTTTCGTCGTTGGGGCAGGGATGATAGTGGGAGTCCGAACCCATATGTTCCGCCAGATTCAGGGTTCAAGGTTCGGGGTTTGTTCCATTCTGGATTTGACGTAACAATCGGGGGTTTTCAGGTTCGGTTCGGTTCCAGACCATTTTTTTTTGAAGTTTTCTTCATGCCCAAATATCGGGTGACCCTTTGATAATTGTGGCACAGTTGTGGAATTTCTCAGATAAATTTAGGTTGAACACTGAACACTGAACCTGAACCCTGAACCCGAAAAATGTTTTGGGTTCAGGGCTCGAGGTTCGGGTTCTGCTTCGCTTCGGGTTTCATTGAAATTATCTGGTTTTTCCGGGTTTCGGGTTCCAGGTTTGGTTCGGACCACCATTCCTGCATTGGGGTCGCTTCTCTTATTTCAAGAGGTTGCGTACATCTACTACGTTCGTCGATTCCTGGAATATCTGATCGTATCACGTAGATTTTTGCATGGCAAGTGGGACGGTGAATTAATCTTTGTCGGATTTTACTCTTCCATTTCCTGTCCATCTTGTTTCACTGATACCCAGGATATCTGCATTCAATCTTCTAGCCTCCGGTATAACATTTGATAGTTAACCAACTTGATATAACGATCGTACATTCCAGGTTCCAATGTTAATGAAGTTTTTCCACCTTGTTTTAACTCCGTGTATTCTTTGCACCCTATCTGGCTGTCTGGGCGGATCAGCATCAGCCTGACGGAGACTTAGGGCCATGGTATTATAGAAGTTCATATATGTAATTCTAGGGAATTGCAATGACTGTGATATCCTGTTGCCTTCCATCATGAATTTCTGTTGGGATATTCTCCCTTAGCCGAGGTTTTCAGTTTTCAGGCGCTGGTATTCCCCTACTCACTCTTGAAGATACTCTTTGCCTGGGACTGGATCGAGTGAGTTGTTGGTGGTCTGCTGATCTCAGACTGTACGAATGTGGTATTTAAGTAAGGGTGCAAAGTTCATTAATTCGCATCTTTTCACCTTACCTCCAGCTGAAAAAATCTGCTTTGGTCACACCATCAGCACTGGATCTGCCGAAGATGGATGCGCAGAATTTCTCTGGTTGTCATTTTCGCCCTCCATCAGTTCCTGGTGGAACTGGCATCTCTTGATGGTTAGAAACTACTACCTAGAAACATACTCCAGCTAACACAACCTGTGCCTTCGCGGGGGCCTTCAATTTTAGAGTTAGAAAAAACATGAATATAACTCATTTTGTAGAGCTTAAAGAGTTCCACAAGAAAGTTTTGGGGAAAAAATGTCTATCCATATTTTCAGTAAAGTTACAACGTTTTGAAAAAACTGACTTGACTGGTGCATAACTTTGCCCCTTCAAATCCTGTGGTCTGTCAAACATGCATACACTCATGTAGTTTGAGTAGCTGCATCTTTGGTTTGAAGGCGGTGCACTACTACCTGAACACCCTGTAGAGAGAGCCAGAGACGTGAGCATTTTAAAATTGCGCGTCACTACGTCGAATGCATTAATCTTAACGAGAAGCCATAATACCACGCATTTTCTCATCTCAAATATAAATATAAACGCGAAAAAGATGATACAATGTAAACACACACTCTATTATAAAAATTTATAAAAGATTTAAAATTTAGCCATTTCTATATCAGCTTAGCCCAAGTTACGCTCGTAGTAGTAAATGAAAACGTGAAATTGAAACTTATAGAAACAAGAAACTTAACGCATGTTATTCGTTATAAAGGCCACACGTTCCTTTTTTCCTTCTTTTTTTTTTGTTGGAAAGTCAACAGTCGTTCTAATAACAACGTCACACCGAGTTTTCATAGTTGGAAAAAGTTTATACCGAGAACACACATAGAAAGTCGTCAGCAATCATTTTTTTGACGCATATTAATATTATCCACACGTCGTCAAATATTTCTCCCATCAGTCGTTCGCTTTGACGTACGTAGGGGCAGTCGTTCTATGTTGACACACGTTGCAAGGTGACACAGTGGAATAACTCGAAATCTAGTAGCGCTACCTAGTTCAAATTTTTGTCACTAACGTGTCTTTAGGTAAGCTACCGTTCCATACATTTGACATCTGTGGCGGATTCGCGTTATCAGTGATAATTTTCAAAACGTGTTTTTTTACCATCAAAAATTATTTTCAAAGATGCTGTAATTTTCGTCTCATGATTTCAATTTTATCCGAGTAAGTAATGTTCTTATACCATTTTAAAGCTTATTTCATTCCGCATCGAATGGTACCATAGTTTTTACGAATTGAAAAATTTTACCATTAGTTATAAGCTTCGAAAGAGAGTGAAAAAAATTCGTATAAGTTGACACATGCATTTTTTTTCAATTTTTGATTAATTGATGATAACGACGGCATTTACAAAATAAACTTTATGAGAAAAAACGTAAAT
>FIZU01046666.1:0-34449 GCA_900064475.1 Pseudococcus longispinus
GAACCTACATTTTATAGGTTGTAGGTTCACAGATTTTGAGAACCTACATTTTATTGGTTGTTGGTTCGCAAATTTTGGGAACCTACATCTTATAGGTTGTAGGATCAAGAAATTTGAAAACCTACATCTGATAGGTTGTAGGTTCAAAAATTTCAAAATGCTGCATCTGATAGGTTGTAGGTTCGAAAATTTCAAAAACCTACATCTGATAGGTTGTAGGATCAAGAAATTTGAAAACCTACATCTGATAGGATGTAGGTTCAAAAACTTCGTGAGTCTGAAAAAAGAAACCATAAAAATTGTAGTCTACATCACGTAATTTTTGGTGGTCAGAATGAATGAACTTGTAGAAAATTAGAAAAGTCATTTAAAAACTTTATCAATTATTGTTTCGAAAAATCTAATTTTTCTGAAATTTTAACCATTTTGAACCTACTTTTACATTTCAAAACAGAATAAGCCATGAAAACACGAGTAGGAGTAGGCCAATTCCTAAAAAAAGAAAAACACTCGTATTCATGACATAAAGCGAACCTCAAACACAAGTTAAACATGTACCAACTAATTCTCAAAATACTCGTATACGCAGATAGGCGCGTGTAAATTTTAGGTCATTGATCAAGATCAGTGATTACAAATCTCGACGCCCAGTTTCTCATTCCTGGAAAAAATTAATCGTACTTGGCCGTACGAATAGGCAAATAAATCCTCCAGTCATAGAATTTTTCCAACCAAACTACAAACTACGAGTAAAATTCCACTCTTCGAGTTCGAGAACACAACACTTCCAGTACACCTTCGAGTTATATCTAATGCAACATTGATATCTAAAAATGTGACTATCACGTCGTTCGAAACATACCATTTCCAACATGTTGAAACGAAAAAAGAATCATAAATAATTAATTTAAAGTATTACACAAATAAAACAAATAAACTTGAAAAGTAGTTCTATTTGATAGTCATTATGTATGTACATAGAAGTAGATCGCGAGTACGTTTATGTATACTTATTATCTGGATAATTTGAAACTAGAACGAAGAATGTGGATAATTCAGATAGACGGTTTATTTGCAACGATGTCCGATCCTTGATATCTTTCAGACAAACTTATATACGTAGGTATACCTAAACCTATGTAGATAATTCCATTCCACGAACAAAACCTAAGTATACAACCTATCTAGTTACATCATCGTGACTTTTCAAATTTTAATTTACTTTTACGTACAGGTAGATATACCTAACTGGTTAAAATGTAAACACGTCGTTGTGTCATTTTATTAGCCATAAAAGATGATCCTATTGGCGATTTAGAATAATCAATCGATTCGTTTTAATATAGGTACACGAATTCACTACTGTTTGGAAAGATAATGGGATCATTATTCTGTTTTCACGCATAAAAAATTTTATAATTTGCTCGTATGAAAAATATATACCAACATTCCAACCTGTATTTGTAATTCGGCAATCATTTGGAGATACGTACTCGTATTTGTATAATGAGAGTGAAATTATCGCCTTCAATTTACGCAGGTACTTCGTTTATAATAAACTCATGTGCATAATTTCTTATTACCTGACAATACGTCGACGTACAAAAGTTAGTATACTCGTACGAGTATGTATGTACATTCTTACCTAATATTTATGCCCGCGAATTATAACCAATCTAGGTTTGCTGCGATACACTTTGTCAAGTTTTGTGTAACACCGATGTGAAAATATTTCAAAGGAATTTATTGCCATGGGAATGGCAGAATTGAATTTCGACCATTTTGTCCGCCATTTCAAGCTTATTTTAAATTACCAACCGAGATTGTTTTTATTTTATTACCATTAGCGTAGTTTATTGTTATTATTTTTTTTCTTTTTCGAAAATGAATTATAGAATTGCGTAATACCTATTATAGTTGCTAGACGTAAGTATTTACAAGTATGTGTAACTCGATTCAGTTGAAAGATATTTAAAAAAAGGATATTTCAGGATAAGAATGGAGGAATGCCCATGTTCTCAGATTTAAAAACTTTTATGGAATCTATAATCCCTGAGAAAACCCCCCTTCGACCATCCACCTTTCCGCTAAAGTAGAAAAAAATGCGTTTTTTTGGGAAGAAAATTCTGTATCGACGTTGTCTGCTGTTGTTGAAAATTTAGCCAAAGCCAAAGCGAATTGCCACTTTCAGTTTTCAGAAATGATTTTACTCTAATTTTAAAAATAAGGCAAATGGCAATTGTTTTAATATATCGTACATTTTGTAAAAATGAAATGTGATTTAAAAAAAAAATTCAACTAAATATTTTGTGACAATTTTTAAAAGCGTAAGTAGACAATTTTTTTAGAATATACTTGTAAAATACTTTTTTGAGTGATTTTTGTCAAAAAAATCGTGTTTTTTCAATTTTTTTAAAAACTACTTTTTTTTGGCAATTTTTCAAGAAAATTATTTTTTTAGCATTTTTTCAAAGGATTAGGTATTTTCCTCAAAGAATTTTGCATAAAAAATTTTAAAATCTTTTTTTGAAAAACCATTTCTGAATATTAATTTTCAAGAAAATTGTTTTTACAAATTTTTATTCTGGGGGATTTTCTTCTTTGAGAATTTTGTAGCTGAAAAATTTTAGTTTTTTTTTGGAAGATATTTTTCTGATACCTTTTTTTTTTAGGGTGGATGCAATTATATTTTAATAAATATATTGACCAAATGTTCTTTTCAGTTCGAGGAAACTGCCAATTTTTTGGAATGCATTTTTTTTTCAATTTACTCGTTGAGAAATTTTTACAAACATAAAATTAGTTTTTCGTACATTTTTTAATAAGTGATTCGAGAGTTATGTAAAATATTATCTAGCGTTTATTATCTTTTTTAAAACCAAAAATTTGAATTAAAAAACCAAAAAGGACAAAAAATTACAACAATCACAAAAGGTGAAAAATGACGAAAAAGAAATAAGTGAGCATTTCCGAGCCTAAATTAATGTCTAAACAGAATTTTGAAGGAAGGGGCCTTCCCTGATAAAATATGGTGAAATCGGCCCTATAGAGCCTTGACCCAAATTTTCTCAATAGTGGTTCTAAATGTTACCCTCGATGTAAAAACTCAACCGAAATTTTTGACTTCCATCCCCACTGATTCTCATGTTATCACCCCTAAAAATCGAAATTTCAAAACGCGATATCTTCGGAGGAAGTGAGTGAAAAATTCTGAAATCTGCACAGATTGTGGGCACTATATGGGTACACTTGAGGAAATTTTTTCAAAAAAATCTAATAAAATTTCCTCAATTTTTTGCATTTTGAAATTTTTTTTAAAATTTCCAAAGAAATTGGAAGGGGTGATATATCTGATTTTTTTTTCAAAATTTTGTAATACCCTTTGATATAACGTACCTACTTATATTTTTTTCGAGCCCCAAAAACAAAAACTAGGTACTCATTCTTTTAAGAAAGAAAAAAATGTTGAGTCCCCCCCCCACACAAAATGAGTGGTTTTTTCAGTTTTGAAATTTTAAAAGAATGTTCCCATCGTTTTTCGGCACCAAAAAAATGTATGTAATACCTAAGGGTATCTATTACAAAATTTTGAAAAAAAAATTAGCCTTATCGCCCCCTCCCAATTTTTTTGGAAATTTAAAAAAAAAATTCAAAATGCAAAAAATTGAGGAAATTTTATTTGATTTTTTTGAAAAAATTTCCTCAACTGTACCCACATAGTGCCCACAATTTGTACAAATTTCAGAATTTTTCACTCCTTTTCAGGGGTATCGCATTGTCGCGTTTTGAAATTTCGATTTTTAGGGGTTATAATTTGGAAATGGGTGGAAAGGCGGGTCGAAAATTTCAGTGGTGAGTTTTTATATCAGGGGTAACATTTAGGACCACTTTTGAGGAAATTTGGGTCAAGGATCAATTTCAACGTAACCGTAATTGGCAGGATTTTCAGAATATTTTTCAGCTCGGCTCCATTATCATTTACTCACTCTCCGTATTTTTCGATGTGAGAGTATTTTTTCCCCAATGTTTGTGTTTCCTGTGTCTCTGTGATTGAAAATTCGCATGTTCTAGATTTTTTTTCACATACTGAAGCGTTTTTTACATTTTTAGTCAATTTTTGGGGGGGGGGGGCTCAGCGTCACGTATGAATGAAGTACATGGTAAATAGTTAAGTAATTTTAATATTTTTATTTGTCAAGTTTTATTACGGCGGATATTACAAAAAATTAGTAAGAAAGCAAAAAATGAAAAGTTTGGTCTCAAAATGTAATTTTTTTTTGCTAATTTTTATTATTTTCTACGATATTGAATTACCTAATGTGATATTTATTCAATTTTGGGTCTCAAAATATAATTTTTTTTGTTAATCTTTATTTAATTTTCATTTGTTCTTATGAATAATGATTGATTTATGTAATGATTATTGGCTATTTTAGCCTCATTTTTTGATCTCTTTATTTTTTGCTTTTTTGTTAATTTTCATTACATCCCCTATCCACAGTAATAAAAAATTTTCACCCCAAACAACTTTATTTCTATTAATTTTTAATGTATTCGTCATGGTTTCGGAATTAGATGCATTTTTGAATTTTTAAGATTGGCTCATTACTCAAAAAAATTTGTAAACATTTTCTAACAGAAGTTCTCCTTAAAATGCGTACATACTCGTACGTTATTCACCAAAAAAAAATTTATATTTTTGTCAGTTTCGCAGATATGGTGATTTCAAAATTGATTTTGTCAGTTCCCTCCCTCGCCCCCATGTAAGGTGATATTGTGAACAAAATTCATATGCATAAACCCATGCCTCTACACATTTTCGATGTAATCAAAAATTTCTCTTAAAAAGTACGTGTTTTCACAATTTTGACCATGGGTGGAGGGATGGAGGGATGGAGAGAAATATTTCACTGAAAAGTTTTTTTTATTTCACATTTTTTTTAAATCTCAGGACAGGGACATTCCACCAGTCTTATCCAGAAATACCCTTTGAATCGAGATTTTAATAATTCAATTATCAATCTTTTCAATTCTGAATGCTCAAAAATCAACGGTTCAAAACATCTCAACATTTTCAAATCCCAAATACACGAATCTCTGTAGCAATACATCGCAAAAGTGAAAACATTCTCCGATGTAAATCTATCAATTCGATTTTCAACCGTTGCCTGTCGAAAGACTCATATCACGAATTCGAATAATTTCCAATATTTTCCCTTTTCATTCGAAATACCTTTACTAATAAAACCTCTGATTAATTTTTTCGCTAGTCCGACTACCTAACTGTAAAATAACTGCGAGTTTCTAAATATTCAAAGATCACGGCGAAGAATTCTTATAACGTAATAAAGTCGCAGTCGCGCATACCTCACTCATAGGGAAATTTTCACTTGATACGAGTACGTATGCATTATAAAAAAAAAAACATCCATCGAAATGCAATAAATTTATACAATATTCATTATGGATATATGCTCGATGTTACTTTCCATTTCTATACACTCTATACCAACAAATGCACGTCGTTTAAAGTCTTCGATCATCGTAATATGAATAGTTTCACATAAAACAGAGATTTTTTTTTCCATCGATCGAGTATCAAACAAATGATACATTATTCAATATCATACGCAACACCGTCGTCGCCGTCGTCGTTTCCTAGACTAAATAACGTTCTGGTAAAGTATGTATTACAAATGGAAATATACTCATTAAACTGTGAAGTACACATCCGTTCATGCTTATAATACGAGTATCTACACATTGTGTACACGTTCGGCCACAAAAAGCTAATAAAATTATGTCATCGGGATAAAATGAGCAAAAATTATGGAAAAATTCTCAATTATTAAACTCGATATTGCGCAACGTGATCCTGGCACGAAACCGGGTATGCAATCGGAAACACCTACGTTAATAAAGTTGCTCGGCGGAATGCCGCAAATACGTTCTAATCATTGGCCCAGGAGCATGTGGCAGTGGGTAGGGACTCTGGTGGTACACTCGTAAAGCAAAATTGAATGACGTGATAATTTCTAATTCTTTCTTTTCACCAACATAATTCGCCAATTAAGCGGACTGAAAAACGTCGAATATATCTTCATTATCATATCTGACGACTCTAACGAGACAGTTTTGACGTGGATTTTTTTGACAACCCAACTACGACTGCGAGTATTTAGTACTGGAATTTAAAAAAAAGCTACTACTTTGATCGGCTTTTCAATTTGATTGATGCTAAATGAAAGGTTAGTGAACTAATTAAAAAAAGTAACAACTACCGGAGTACGAGTACAACGTGCACGGAACTCGATGCGATGCCATGTAACACAACCATTCTACCCAGAGGACAAAACACCTAAATGAATCATCCATCGCGTTACACCAAACGTACTCGTATCAGTCGGTTCGTAATGAAAGTAGGCATGTTGCCAGACATCAAGAGCCGAGAACATATTTCCATGTGTTTTTCGGATGATTTTGAAAAATTTTCCGTTTCGCTTCCTTGATTTATGAACAGGTTGTTACGTAAATTATATGCACAAAATCTCTAGATATTTTATAGGTATATCCATCGAAAGTAATATCTTCACCTTAGGGTATGACCAGTTTGCAGCTTTGTATACGGTTTTTTTTGGCTAATTTAATGGAGTAGATGCTCGTTAACGGCTTAGCACCCGAGTATTTGGGAATAAATGTGGGTTTCGATGGGTGTCTGTCGGTATACAGTGTTATACGTAGATTTGAAAAATATTTTTACGATAAGTGAATTTTTACAAATAGTAGGTACTGGTTATTTGAAAGTAAAACTTTCAGTCAGGAAAAAGAACTCAGAAGCGCTACTTAAATTAGAATTAGAGAAATCGTAAATAATTTCAACCAATTAACATCGATGAAATATATTTTTACCGAAAATTAGTTATTTATTTTGGCTATGATTAATCGATCAATTTCACCAATTTTTCATTAAAAGTCAATTTAAATCGCTGATTTCTAGGAAAAATATAATTACTCCAAACACTGAACCAAAATAGCTCCTCACGATATTAATTGTTATTGATTTAGTTTCATTTAGAATGAATAAGTGTATTAGAAAAATCACTCTATCAAAAGAAATTATTTAAATTGACATATCATTCGAATGATTTGAATGAAAGCTCATCTGATTTCACCAATTCTTTTCACCAATTCCTTGTAAAAATGGGGATTTTTCTGCAATAAGGCAGAATTGGGTACTATTTCATTGATTTAAATTTAGAGAACGATATTCAAAAAATTTGTCCATCAACAAGATAATATTCACCAATTTATTTTTCAACTCAAATATTCAAGTTGAAAAAATTTGTGAAGATAAAAGAATCTCGAAAACTTATTTTTTGAAAATAATGCACCTACATTTTATACAAAACACATTCAATTAAGTTTTTTGAAATCGTCAAAATTTTCAGAAAAAAATAAAAATTAAAGTTTTTGGATTCTTTGAAAATTTTAACGAGTCCGAATAAAATAAGAATTGAAGGCGTTTTTCATCTAGTTCGTGGTCGTTGATCATGCATCTGGTGTCCATTTCAAGAAACCGAGCTTTCTTGCTGAGATATAGCCATTTTTCGACTCGAAAGGCCAAACTGTTAAAAGTTGAAAATTTCCAGCATGAAAGCTCAGGCGAGGGTGTGTAAAGCGGCTGAGAAAAACTGTAAAGACTTTGGTAAAATTTTTCAAACGTGTCTCGATCCATGCCGGTCATTTTTGGTTCCGGAATGTTTCCGGCAAGTCTACCGGGAAGCTGCCGGAATCTCATAATTCAAAAAAAAAAAAGTTTCCTCTGGAAAAAACATGATTCCTTGTGAACAAAACCCCCCTTGGGACCTTTTTTCTGGACGATATTGAAGCAGAAGTGTTTTTTTTTTGAAAAAATGATGCAAAACAAAAGCTCGATGAAAATACTTTTCTTCAAGTTCTGAAACATTTTCCCTTAAATTAAGTACAAGGGTTGTCTGAGGGCATCAAAAATGTTGATTTTTTTGTGCCAAATTTGAACAATAGTAGGTCTTGATGCTTGATGACACATTTAAACTTCAAAAGAAACATTTTGAAAAAATAATGGTCAAAATTGGTCCATTGGTAAAGGCTGACAAATTGTCAAAAATATTTTAAAAATGACAATTTTTTTTTGTTTCCAAATATGAACATTTTTTCAAAAAAAATTTTAAAAAATGTCAAAAATCTTTAAAAATGACGAAAATGGGAAAAAATTATTTCAGAAAGATTTAGTTCACAGGACATTCTTCGTTTTGAAGTGAAATTCTTCAATTAATTGTGAAAAAACAATGAAAATTCATTTTTAGGGTCCCCTTATCTCGAAGGTCCACCCTCTTTTCAAAAAACTCTCTATCACTGTACCTAAAGCTCCAATTGAAAAAAATGTCAAGCAAAAGTTGTAGATTAAAATCATAGGAATAATTTTAGGTATTACAAAAGTTTTGATTGAACCCCTCCCATCCCCTTAATTTTGAATAATATTTACGAAAACCAAGTATCATGCAAAATTGAAGGTGTGGAGGGGTCAATCGAAATTTTCGTAATAACCAAAATTATTTCCAAGATCTCAATGTACCTTTTATTTGAAAAAATTTTCAATTGAGACCTCAGTTACAGAAATAGGGGGGCTTTTTGAAAATGGTGGGGGGTGGACCCAAGGAAAAAAAGGGGTCTTGGAAAATGGAACTAAGTTTTTCTCAGATACGTGCATCCTAGATTACGAATCAAATCATGAAATCAATTTCAACCTTTCAATCGCAGCGAATTTGAAAAAAATGAGGGGATGAAAAAAAACTGAAAATTTGTAGTAAAATGTCTTTTATTTTTTTTACCCCCTTAAAAAATTGGAGATCTGTGTAAAAAGCAAAGCAAGGTATTTCTAACAGGTGCTAAAAGTGCTGAAGAAGTTCTCCATTTGACATAGTGGTGGCTGAAAATCGAAAAAGTGCTGAATTTGGTTTGAAAATCCTATTTTCGTTCAAAATTCATTTAAAAATTCATTTTTTTTTATAGATCATTATTTTGAACTTTTGCAAGAATCTTTCAGAATTTTGTAACATCTTCAGCAGGATTTTTTTCAGGTTTATGAGTAACCCCCCCCCCCCCACAGAACAGAAAACCTATTCTTTACCTTCGCTCCAGTCCCACCCAAAGTGGAATAAGTTGAATTTATCAATAATGTAGTCGACTAGTCATTTTCAGGGGTGGGGAGGGGGCTAGCGAGACAGAATATAATTCTGAATAAAATTATTAAAAAAAAATCCATTATTATTGAGTTCGAGCGAAGAGAGGGCGAAAATTTTGCGCAGAAAAAGACATTCAAAAGCTGAAATTTCTTCAAAATGACGACCAATAAAAAAAACAAATTTTTAAATGAATAATTCAGCACTTTTTCGATTTTTAGCCACCACTTTGTCAAATGGAGAACTTTTTCAGCACTTTTAGCACCTGTTAGAAATACCTTGTTTTACTTTTCACACAGATCTTCATCTCTAGACATCATCAATATTGATGAGAGGGAAGGGGAGGGGTTTCTGACTTTTTATTGTAAAATCAGAATTTGAGATAATTATTCTTCCAATTTTTTTTTTATCATTTCAATAATTTTCATGAATTTTTCAAATGTCAATATTTATTTTTATGATTTTCTTCACGTTCTAATATAAGATTATCAATTAATTAACTTTTGAAGTCAACCAAAAAATATCGGTTAGGCTCCTTTCATCACTGACATGCGAAGAAAAAACACTTGCCTCTGGTTATGCAACACTTAATCGGATAAATTTTTTATGGGAATCGTCATTAAATCGCAATTTTTGACAATTTTCTACGGGAGCTTGATAGGCACAGCATCCAATATACCCCCACGTCCTTGGATGTAATCAATTAAAATAGTATCTTCTGGACGAAAATAAAATTAACATACAGTTTTATAGCGCAAAAAAATACCCATGAAAAATTAGCAATTCATATTTAAGCATAAAAAGCACATTGAGGAAAAATAGTTATTTGAACAAGTTGCCGAAAAATGAATAATTTACATATTAAAGTCAATAAAATGTGATTTAAAAATTAATTCTTTAGAAGTAACAGCCAACAGCGATTTAATAAAATCATCCATCAGCTATTAATTAAGCTTCACCAGTTCATCACAAATCTCAAGTGTCAAATTACAAACATATCAAAGTCACATGAAAATACTTATTTCTGTAAATTTTAAAAACAAATCCTCCCTCCCCCATTTAAATACCCAAATCCATATTCTCACCTCCTCCCTCTCCAATTTTCAAACCCCATCTACCTCTCGAACCACTTGATCTGCTCGCTCGTCGATAATCTGAAATAAATAACAAACGCCATGCCATGCCATAGACGTCGTGAAAGCTTCGTACCGTAGCCACTACCTGTATCTATCTCACTTTGCCACACTTCATCGCGAATTAATTAATTGTGAAATATTAGTTTAGTACAGAGACGGCAATATGTCGTATAGTAAACTACATACATACTTACGAGTACGTACGAGTTCGTACACAGGTGGCAGACCATAACGCACCCCACTCATTGCCCACCCTACCCAGACTCTCGAAGCGAAAAAAAAAATTGAAATACCTGGCGCAAGACAGGTAAACTACATGAAGAATCAGTTGAACTGGGTATTTGCTCAAGTACTTCGCGCCGTAAATCGCCGTTATTCTAGTGAAAGTAAATCATCAACATTGTATGCCCTTATCTTGTTCGAACCAGTTACATTCGAGTACCGGCCCGCGTGTTATCGTTGTGTGCGCATTATTTTTTTGGCGGGAATTGCAAAGTTCGCGGTTTATTCGATATTTATTTTTAAATCGTAATTATTGTTATAGTTATTGTTTCAAAGTAGAATATTTTTTTTTTAATTACAACAATCTGGAGTCGTCGAGTTTCGTCGTTGGTAAAATCGTTATACAAAGGTGACGGTCATGAAAGATAAACTATTGGTTTTATTGTTGTGCGTGAGCGTACTATGTGATTTTACGGAAGCCGGTAGCCCTCATCTGCCTCCGACCCAAGCATCCGGAGGATTAAGGGTTACCAGGACCAGTGGTGGATATTCGTTGAATTTGCGAAATAATAATAGCCAAACGACCAACGTTACAAAAGCATCAGTCAACAGTGCTACTGGTTTCACTCCGACTAAAACTACCGTCAATGTAAATAATACTAGAACTCCTGGTTCTACGCTCAGAAGTCGGTAAGATGACATGTTTTTTTTATATATTTCACCCACTAGATTATAAATCATTTTTCAAACATATTACACCGAATTTTAATTCTACCAAGGAGCTCGTATCACATCGCGTATACAACATTCTCAACACTCGGACAGCTTTTTATCGTTCCAATCGAAATACTTAATTAGGATAGTAGTAGTCTGTATTTTACGCAACAGGTGGCCAATTTTTCCTCCTATCGCGTACCTTTCTAACTAATGAACTGGGCTATTAAATAATGGCCAGCGATAATTCGAACCTATATTCAACATTTTTAAACATTAATCGGGTCAAAATAATGGGTAAAAATAGAACAGTCGGTTCTCCTTCTTGCAGGGGTATTTATACATTTTATAATTTTGAGATGGAATTTGGCGAATGTGAAGCCAAAAAATAAATCATATTGCGTTAATCAATATCGAAAAAAATGTGCTATAAAATTTGCATGATTTAGTTTCATCGTTTGATTTGCAAGAAAATCCACTTTTTGGCTACTAATTAGTTAATCGATCTATCAATCAATTAGTTGTCATTACTCAATCTTCCGATTGAATAAAATTATACAGTTTCTCTTTTTATAATTGTCTCGCGACGAATTTCTAGTGTTAGAATTGCGCATAGGTATGTTTAGTTTTTTTTTTGCTTTTTGATCTCCACGTTTTTTTTTCTGAAATTTTAACTTTTTCTCCTAGAAAAATTTTAGTTCAAAATCGACAAACGTTAAAAATGTTTAAGATATTTCATAGAAAAGTTTCTAATTGCGGAAAATCACACAAAATAGATTCAATACGCTTGATCGCTCGAACTAATCAATTACGAACTGATTAATTATCCCATCATCTAGCTCCAAAGACTAATTGGGGGAGGTGTGGGAGGTGTGGAAGAGTCATATGTGACCAAAATTCATAATTTTTCGACTCTATCGAGCAAAGTATCCCAAGTATTTGTATGATTTTTCACCTCCGAAATCCGTTTCTGATGTTATTTCAATGAAAAACCAAACGGGTGCCCATATTGAAGGGGGGGGGGGGGAGTCGATTGAAAATATTGAAAAAATTTTCAAAGGTATTTTTTTCACCGTAGAATTCATTTTTTAGATAATTTTAAGTCAAAACACCGAAATTGTTTAGGAAAAGTGAGTAGAGATGGAGAAACAAGAATTAACATTTATTAACGTTATCGAGCAAGGTGCCAAAATCTATGTTTTTTTAACCTTCCGAGAATGTTTTTGATGTGACTGAATGCAAAGAAAAAGAAAAATAAAACCCAAAGGGTTGAGACTGAACTCAAAATGACGGTTAAAATGGACTCCAATGGTCGAAAAAAATGCACTTTGACAAATTTTTTCACATTATATTTCAACATTTCTCTACGAAACACGTCATTTTGATGAAACTATACATTTTGAAAACAGATGTTTTCACATACTTCAAATTAAAAAAAAAATTAGTGAGAATTTGAAAAAAAAGCAACGAAATTTAAGGTTTTGAATGATCTTTCCCGAAAAATTTTCGTTCTCGCTTTGCACGGGCTCAAAAATATTACTTTTTTATTTTAATAAAATAATAGATTTTTTCAATCTGACATAAAATCACTTTTTTTTCCTTGTCAAAACCCCCCTCCTCGTTGAATTTTCACCCTATTTTTGCTCTTTAAAAATTTTCCATGAACCCCCAGGTCATTTCCATTTTTATACTACCCATGAAAGTATAAAACTAGAGATGCTTCTGCTCTTTTTGCTCGTTCAAACTGAAGTGCACATTCCAGTCCGACATATTGCCTGACTTTACCTAATTTGTAAGTTCAAAGAGTCGGACACAGTGTTATCATGCCTCGTGAAATGTGTAAAAGTTAAATTTTGAAACAATTAAAATTTTTCCAAGTTCAAAAGTCAACTAATCACTTTATGAAATTTTTCAAAATTAAAAAAATCAGAATTTTTGAAATTTTATAAGTCCAAAAAATCGTTTGAAATCTGAAAAATTTTTCATTTCCAGAAAATCTAAAATAGCCTGAGTGTAATTCCTAAAATTTTTCAAATTCAAAAAATTTAAAGTGTTTGACATAATGCCAAAAAATTCGCATTATCTCTGAAATTTTCAAAATCTAAAAAGTCAATGGAAATCTGAAAATTTTTCCAAGTCCAAAAAAGTTCAAAATAATGTCTAAAAGTCAACGTAACAAAATTTTGTGATATTTTTTGCAAGTTTGGTCATCAATAAAGCATATTTATTCAAAAGCTAAAAAACTGAATTTTTCGCTGGATTTTGAACCCAAAAAAAAACATATTTTTAGGTTTAAAAAAAATATTTTGTTGATAAAGCACATATTTTCGATTGTCCTACTAATGGAAAATTTTCCAAAGTTTTGAGTGACGACCCCCCCCCCCCCCCCCCGGCCGAAAACCCTTCGGTTTTCCGTTTTGGTGAAATTAGATCAAAAACGGGCTGAGGTCAAAAATCACGAAAACATGAATTTTTATACCTTGTTCGATTAGATCTAAAAATTTTGGATTTTAGATTCACCCTTCTTCCCAGTGATCCTCTTTCAGGTTTAGGATCAAAATAGTCCAATAAATGGTTTCAGGGTCTTCGAAAACCAAAATCAAGATGAAATGTTTGGGAAAAACGTGAGAATATGCATTTCAGTGTCAATGTTATAATTTAAAATAACTAAAATTTCTCAAGTTAAAATTTTAAAATTCAAAAAAATGTTTTTTTTCATGGTATTAATAATACAAAATTAGTACAAGTGAATAAAAAATGTCATATATTTGAAAATTAGATGCTTCGAGGTATTTGAAAATGAAAAAAAACGTTGACTAAGTCTCTTGAAAAAAAAACCAATCGCTTACAGCTGATAAAAAATTTCAATCTAAAAAATTTTGATTCGTAACATTTTTTTTGTAGGACCCTTAGTTTGGCCTGAAAATCTATGTTTATGGGAATTTTTTTCATTTTCAAATCAATCGATTTTGTGTATGGGCTAAATTTCTCATAAACATGGATTTTCTAGCCAAACTAAAAGTCCTACGAAAAAAAAATACTAAGAATCAAAATTGTAGATCTTAAAAGTCTCTTTCTACTAACAGCGATTAATTTTTTCTAAGAGGCTTAATTTTCGGAATTTTTTCAATTAATTGTTTTCATTTTCGAAACCATCGACCTTCTACATATGTGGGTCACCCTGTATAACGATGCTATAATAATATGATATTTCAAAGGAAATTCAAATATCAACTTCATACAATTTTTAAAATACTGTCTACTTGAAAATATAAAAATATAGTTTTATAAAAAATACCCCACCACATGATTCCCAAAGCTCGAATAATTTTTTTCCAAATACGAATATCTTTGACAGCGATTGATCACGAAATATTCTAAAATTAATCATCGAAAAAGACTAGTAAAAAAACACCTGATACTAATTTATAAATAATATTAATGTTTCGTTTCATTCACATGGTTTAATCGAGCTCTACGTAGCCTTCGAGTGGATTTTTCATGATGATCGAATCAAGTGCGTAGATAATCACGCTACATCCTCCCAGATTTTCAAACAATTTTTCCACAAGGATCCACCATTTCCAAAACACAGAATAAATTTTTTTCTCGAAATATTAATTTCAACGGTACGTAATACTCCAGAAATACCGAACAAAAAACCTATAAATCTCGTCGGTCAATTCAACACCTACTTTTAAAAATTCGTGGCACACATCATCCGCTTAATAACGGATTTATTACAATCACGACAATCTCATTAGCACATCGAGCCAGATCATAGACAAAATTAGGTATACCCATAGACCTCTAATGTTTGATATTCTATATAACGACGTTTGATCAAAATCCCAGTTAATTATACCCTTTTCTTTATCTAATATCATACCTAATGAGCCGCCTTATATACCAGCACCTGTAGGTACGTACATTAAACGCCACCTAAAAGCTTTCAGCAAGGTCTTTGGAAACAAAAACTTCCTACTTGAAAACGACTCCATCGTGACCACAACTGTATCATCGTTTGGCGTCGTACATTAGGCCGAAGGTCTTTGAAAAATCACAATAGATTTTCACGATTTTTTTTTTTTCAAATACGGAAATCGAATCAATCACGATTCACGTGTCAGTAGATAAACGATTGCAGTCGCGTTTTCAGGATATTATCATGTTTCACTTAGACGCATCCGTTTTTTTCTATACGACCCCATAAAAAATCAAATTGCCGATATCGAAGCGGTACAATTTGTTCCACTTTTACCATAAATGGCTACTTTATTAAATCAACATCGTAAAAAAATTTCCGATTAATGTTCTCGGGTCAAAAGTTCGCAACAGCTTACTCTTTTATGTGCGTTCACATGTCATTCAATACGCTTTTTAACACCTTTTATTTTCATCCGCCGACCAGCGTACCCAGTGCCCAGTGGTTCCAAAACAAACACATTCCTACACATAATGACTAAATAATGCAGCACATATGACGAAATACCCGGCTAATTTATCAAATCTCGCATTCTAAAATTTATTCAAATTTATAGTGTCAAGGTATCCATTTTTCAACAAAGATAAAATTTCAATTTTTTTGCCATCATCGCGACAAAAAAAAACCTAACCACATCGATCTCGTATACAGATTATTGTCACCCGAAGGAAATTTTCTCTCATTCATGGTGGTACAAAGCGCCAAAATTTTTTCTATATTTGCTCGCGTCCTTGTCCTAAAATTTCGCAATCGATGGCAGATTTAACTAAATTTCACATTACTTCGATATCATTTCTGAATCGATCACCATCGATGTGAAAGTATATTTACGAGTGTGTTTTGGTGATAAAATGATCTCGTGTGATTGATTCTTTTGGACGAGAATGGTAAGAACGCGTGCACATTCATTCGTCATCGATCGATCGAATGACATTAGTGTTTCAAAACCGTCCAACACATGAAGGAGATTCGATGATAAACCGAGTACGAATAATGAAATGAGAAGGCGTATTTTTATCAAATCGGAGAAATTTTTTACAATATCAAGGCGAGAGTATGTACGAGTATATTTTCAATATTGACGAGACACATATTAATACGTATGGATCAACTGGCATATCGTCCATGTTTCAAATACAGGTCGTAATAATGGGTTTTGATGGTAGGTACTTCATCAATGGTGTAAAGATACAGGCGAGTTCCGGAATTTAACTTTTTTTGGAGGTGATCGAGTCAGCTTTCCTTAGTTTTTTTTTATTTTCTTCCACTTATTTGTCAAATGTTAGATAATTCAAAGTCAATTAGATCAGAGAAGATCAAAGTTGGTATTATGGCTGAAAATTGGGAATTTTCGACTCATTCTGGTTCAAAATACAATTTTTCTGATTCGAAATACCAATTTTTTGTAAAAAGAAGTCGATACTTTCACTAATTTTTCGACTCGAACTAAAATCCAATTTTTTCGATTAAAACAATGTAATTCTGTTATTATTTGAGAGGTTATCTGCTCTTGCCCCACTGTTCGGTCCGACCCTGAGGAACCCTTGTGTATTAGATAGTTTACCCACAGTTATTGGTTAACCGACGTTTTCTACCTTGATAGTTGTCAAAATACTCGTAGTCGGTTAACCAATAACTGTAAATTAATTATTAAATGCACAATCGGCCCTCCGTGAAAATGAGAGCAATTCTGAATTACTTTGATCAATGAAATGGATTTTTAGCGAAAATTCATCAATGTGTTACGTTTTTCTAAAAAGGTCTCACTTTTGAGGTATTGAGTTAAGATCATCTGGTAATATTCGGAGTTGAAATTTCAAAAAACAAAATTTTGAGAAAAATGTATTCAAAATTTTTATTTCAACCCTTTAAAAGTTCTCTTTCTTCACGTTCCATATCTCATCAACTAAGCATTCTACACGAAAGTTTCTAAGGACTAAAATTGAAGAAAATTGATTTTTCTACAACTTTGGTTCTCATAAACTTTCGTTGAAAGTGCACGGTTGTCACGATATTAGAGCTCGAAGGTTTCTTCGTTTTTTTTTAAATGGAGAAAAATTTTTTCGCTATTTTGGATTATTTTTATGTTATTTCCGATCAAAATTAAGTTCACTAATTACATATCAAAGAGCAGGGCTCACTTTCTTAGAAACGACGAAAATCCCTAATTTGACATTTTTGACCAAACTTTCGAAAAATCGCCATATCTCTCAAGCTAATACCTCAAAAGTGGGACCTTTTTAGAAAAACAATTTTTGAAAAAAGAGAACAAGTCACTCAATTTCGAAATTCTTCCACAATCAAATTTCATGATTCAAACTCGTCTCCCTACTTCCCTCCCCATCATCACAACACTAAATTCGAGCAAAAATTCCAATAATTGGAGCAAGCTAACAAAAAAATTCAATTCTCAAACCCAGTTTTTCAAAATTAAATGTGTCAATTTAAAAAGCAGTCGAGTAATATTTTCAAAATTTATGAGAAATCAATAAAAATTGATCAATTTTCGAAAAAAGTTAGTCAAATAAAACACAATTTTTAAGGACGATAAGTTATTTCTTCATTATTTGATCCAGATATGTTAGAAACCCCAGAAAAGAAATTTTATAAGGTACATGATGTGCTGAATAAATGAAAATAATTTTTTCGATTCGTTACACCAAATTTGGGAGCATATAGAGGTTTGATTTTCAAAAATTTAACTTGTTTTTACATTCAATTGATGTTTGGCTAGTTTTTTTCTCGAGACGAACCTGGTAGGTCTGAAAAATCAACCAAGGGTGACTAAAATGGACATTTTAATATTAGAAGTTTATGCATCTCTGCTCATAGAATACGAATTACCGAATGCTAAGTTACAAAAATCGAATTTGAGTGGAAATTTTCAATTTTTTCCAAAAATCAGTCCGAAGTTTTCGAATTTTGGCTCTTTCTAAAAAGGTGGGGGGGGGATTAAAAATATAAAAGTTATAAAATTTTTATTTAAAAAAAAATAAAAAAGATCAACTAAAATTTTGACTCGAATTTCCAATTTTTTAGTGGTTCTCAAAAGTCCTTCAAGTAAAATACGATTTTTCAGCATAGATGAGACTGGGGGGGGGGGGCGGAATTTCATCTAATTCATTTCAAACTTGATATCCAAGTGAATGAACTTAGAGAGAATGTCGTAAAATTTTCTCATATTTTTCCTACTATTAAAATGACCTTGAGATTAAGTGACTTTGAAAGTTTTAAGTCATTTTATAAAGGAACCATTTCGGCAGGAAAAAGGTTGGAAAAATTCTACGTTCTTTGGAGTGTTTTACAATATCCAGCATTTTTTTGTGGTCCTTTGACCTCTTTTTCAGCCAATAAAAATCTATTTTTTAAACCAAATAGGAGCCATTTTCAAGGTCATTTTAGGAGTCAGAGAAAAAACTGAGAAAGCAGCATAGCAGCGTGTATAGGGGAGGAGTTGGTCTTTATGGTCTAAAACCCCTGTGACAAAATTTTTAGCTCGATATCTCACTTCTAACCCTTTCTAGCGGGGTTAAACGTGAATTTTCGTTAAAATTTCTATTTTTGGTAGTTTTAAGTCGATTTTTTTCAAACTTGCAGGAATAGTAGACAACATCAAGGGTAATTAAAGGAATTTTTCGAAAAAAATTTCGAGCACTTTTTCAAAGTCAAATCGACGTTTCAAGCTTTCTAACGACCATTTTGGTAACCCCTTTCACAGGTGCGATTCTGAAAAATATATATATTGTGTATCCAGTGTAGGTATACAATCTCATATTTTTGTAGAATTTGATATCATGATGGATCACCTTCAAAAATACAAAAAAACGATTTTTCACCCATTTTTCCCTCTCAAATGGGTCATTTTTGATCGAAAAATTTTTTTCTTGCAATATATCATCAATGACACCCAAATACACCATCAACCTGCATTTGAACCAAATTCGTTCATTTTTCCCATTTTTCCTAATTTTATTTTAAAAATTAAAATACCTAAATGACGCTATTTTGGGAACCACAACCTCCTCCGAGATAACCTAGAGGTCTAAAAATCATATTTAGACTAGTTTCAAGTCGACATCCATCATATATTGCAATTTCTGCAAAATCGAGAAACTTTGATCATTTTCAGCTCATTTTATGCAAAATTTTCTCAAGTTAAAATACTCAATTCTTGAAAATATTATGAAAAACGAAACGCCAAAAATTTAATTCGTTATATCATTCGCAATTACTTGAAAACAAATGAAAATTTTCCTATATATACGTTTCCTGACGTAAATTAAAGCATCCAATTATTAAAAAAAAGGAATCCGAAACAAAAAACATCATAACTGAATAAATTTTGGCATAAAATTCAACAAACATACAACAGCTTC
Source organism: Pseudococcus longispinus (assembly GCA_900064475.1). NCBI lineage: Eukaryota > Metazoa > Arthropoda > Insecta > Hemiptera > Pseudococcidae > Pseudococcus > Pseudococcus longispinus. The sequence continues at coordinate 19,655 of FIZU01046666.1, forward strand.
CACAGTTATTTAATTTATTACCTCCGCAAATAAAAAATTGTTGCAAAATTTTACACTCAGTTCAATACAACAATATACCACGCACCTGCACGGCTGATGATTTTCCGTTTCGCGAACCGGAGGAAATTTAACTAATAACAATGAAAAGTACCTCTAGACCGTATTAATAACACGGAAACTCCTCATTCAAACGATAGGTTAACATCTCACCACACCATCTACTCTAGACATCCAGACACTTAGCACGAATAATATACCAACGTCAACGGTCGAGTCGCTTGTTGAAATGAAGCAACGAGAACGAGCCTAGAGTGTAGATATACACCTCATATAGCATACTTCCTATTGAATATTCATACAGAACAAGTAAACCTCATTTATCTATGTACGACATCGTAATTCAACTCTTTTTTTTTTTCGTCTTAAACGTCGTGTTACCCTAAATACCGACATTTTATTACATAATATATTAATTACTTACGGTCGTTTGTGTCTCTATTCGTAAACGTATAGAGACCTAAGTCTCTATGGTACGAATCTACATAAGACAATTTATTTGGAAATGAAATTAATGAAGAGAAGAAAATAAAAACCGTCACTTCTCCACCGCACGTATGTGTAGAAGTACCTATAAAAGTACAATAAATTTGTCATGCCAAACAGGTTAGGTGTACCTTACACACATGGACATTGCACACGTCTCATATATTTCGCAGCTCACAGTACTATCTCTAGCGGCTTCTAATTAAATCGTTTATTAGTTGAAAAAAAAACTGTATAAAATACCTCTCTACGCAGAGGTCGAATCATTTAATTAAAAGTAATTATAATTATATCTTTTTAAAAATCAACGTATTAATTCGACTTTCAACAAAGAAATAAACTATGGATGCATTTCGAATCAGATCAAGGATTCTTTATCTTTCGGGCGGTTTCGACTTCCATTCGTTTACCAACGAACCACCATCCACAGTTTTAAAAAAAACTGCAGCTTTTTCATGCTTCCAGTTCTAACACCTATGGTAACACAATCTTCATTGGATCGTTTCGAATGCACAATTTTTACTCTCTTTCGAGCATTCCCACGTGTGCAAGGTTAAAGTACTGGAGCACCGAACCAGGTTTATGTGTATGTTTTGCTGGTGGTGTATTATGTAACGATGGGGTTCTCAATGTGTTAGAACATATGATCTGTTTAATGACAGCGGCGCGAATCTAGAGTACGATTGGATTGGTGGTTTATTTATATTAATTTATAAATAATTATGCATTTAGCAGACGGGTTAAGGTTACCAACTAGTCGCCGAAAGAGTCGAATTAGACGTTTAATTATATCGTACCGCGAATATATATACCATGGTTCAGTGACCAGCTTTGACCAAGTGCGGTAATTAAACGAAGCCGCCGAATCGACTCGGTGTTGCTGGTGTTTTTATTGCTGCAAAATCTGCAGGGCGTTGCAGTTGTGCTCAAAACAATCCACAGAGGTATCTTTTTGAGAAGATTTGGTAAAGGTAGGCGAAAAGCAGTGATGGATTCAGGGATTATTTTTGGGGGGCCTGAGACATCAAATTTGACAACTTTTCGGTGCGATTTTTTCAACTTTTTCCCAACAATATTACCAAATTTTATCGAGAAATCAGTATCATTTAAAAAATGAAAAAAAATCCAGTTATTCAAGGGAGGGGAGCGATAAAAAATGTGATTTAATGTAAAATTTAGAAATACATATGTTCATTTTGTTTGTTTAAAAAAAAAAGAAAATTAATATTGAGCGCAAGCGAACTGAGAGCGAAAAATTCACTTGGCAATACATGAAAATTGAAGGAGTTACTTCATTTTCAAACTTTCCATGTCCGATAGTGCCTGAAATATCGTAGTTAGACAAAATTTTCACTTGACCATTTTTTCCACCTTTTCAACGACTTTCGAAAAAGTCATACTCAAAATTTGTCTACCTCTCAAATTGAAAGAGTTATTTCATTTTTTAAGTTTCTATGACTGATTGAGCCTTCAATATCGTAGGTAGACAATATTTTCACATAAACAAAATTTTTTGCCTCATTAATTTCTTTCAAAAAATTCATATACAAAATTTGCCTATCGCTCAAATTGAAGGAGTTATTTCATTTTTAAACTGTCTATGACTGATGGCGCCTTCAATATCACAGATAGGCAATATTTTCATATGAAAAATTTTTTTCGCCTCGTTAATTTCTTTCGAAAAAGTCATAAACCTAAAAATTTTCCTATCACTCAAATTGAAGGGGTTATTTTATTTTTAAAGTTTCTATGACTGATTGCGCCTTCAATATCGTAGTAGGGCTAAATTTTTACACAACAATTTTTTTTCATTTTGATAATTACTTTCGAAGAACTCATACACAAAATTTGCCTATCGCTCAATTTGAAGGAGTTATTCTATTTTTAAAGTTTTCATGACCGATAGCGCCTTCAATATCGCAGATAGACAATATTTTCACATGATCAAAATTTTCCACCTTATTAATATCTTTCAAAAGAGTCATGTACAAAATTTGCCTATCGCTCAAATTAAAGGAGTTACTCCATTTTTAAAGTTTCTATGGCTGATAGCACCTTCAATATCGCAGATAGGCAATATTTTCACATGAAAAAATGTTTTCGCCTCATTAATTTCTTTTAACAAAGTCATAAACAAAATTTGCCTATCGCTCAAATTGAAGGAGTTATTTCATTTTTAAAGTTTCTATGACTGATTGCGCCTTCAATATCACAGATAGACAATATTTTCAAATGAACAAAATTTTTCACCTCATTAATATCTTTCAAAAAAGTCATATACAAAATTTGCCTATCGTTCAAATTGAAGGAGTTAAACTATCAATAAACTTTCTATGGCTGATGGCGAAAATTTTAGAGTTGGATTTGCGCCATTTTTCAACTTTTTGTAATTTTTCAAAATATTAGGGAGTCTGGGAGACTCCCCAGACCCCGGTAAAAGCCTTCTTTGGCTAAATAATAGACAATACTACACCTTAGACAGGTATTTAAATATTTGGCATGTAAATTATAATCCGGTAGATTGAAAATATGAGAGAGACCGCGTGAAAGCGAATACCTTTTCAAGACTTCTTCAGCCTATAAAGTGGTGAATTATCATGGCTAGTCAAAAATCGTAATAATTTTTCACGATCTAATTAATTTCGAATGCAAAATTAAACGTTAAATTTCACGACTGACGACTTCACCTATACAATTACATCTCCATATACGTAGACGTCGACTCGAAAAGTAGACCATAAAAACAATTCATAAGGGTATTAACCTTAACCCATCAGGTCGATTTTTACGACCACTATCCGTATTGCCATCTTATACGTATACGGTCGATTGCGCGAATACCTTTTTTCACTCTTGGCCCCTCCATTCTACCACACCGTCGTATCCTTCGCAATAACCTGTACCCGCGAATACTGCAGATGCCAAATGAGAGATACATTTGGTATATTATCTGATTTAGTTATTGCTCATATTGGGGTTTTGACAATATGCGGTGTGCGAAAGACTGAAAGGGCGCGACGAGGTGGAGGAACGATGTCGACTGCGGAGTACATCCGTCAGTCTTGTTGGGTCGTGTTCGTTATATGTTGATGAGAAAATATTATTACCATGGCGGCTGGTCGTTTAGTATGCCTTTTTAAGTGTTTTTACGATTCCGACAAAGTTTCACTTTTCGTATACAATAACGGGACTGATGACTTACACGTACCCTGGCACAGGTGATAACATTTTGCGCATTTTTACCTCGATGTTAGCAGGATAACTGTATGGAGGCTATTTCGCTCTCAATGAAACACGTACAGGCAATAATCTACGAAAATACTTAGGTCTATTGAAAAACGTATTATGTAAGTTGGAAGCGATTTCTAAAGGCATTAGAAAATATTTCGATGGATGATATTCGTATTTTCGACTGATTTTATGGCTTAAACAAAGCCATAAATTTTGAAAATTTGCTTCTTGATGATCAAAAATAATAAAAATTATCAATTGTAGGAAACATTTGATTGTCGGAATTCTGACCATTTTATTATTTTCATATTGATGCACATTTTCATGAATTGATTTCAAAAATTTTTTCAAGTTTTTCAAAAAATCACTACTTCTCAAAAAATTAAAAATAATAATAACTTAACACTTCTCTTCAATTTGATTCTGAAAATTTTCATTTGGTGAGAACGAGGAGTGTCCTCATTTCTCAAAAAAATAATAATAATAAATAAATAAATAAATAAGGAGGGATTTATTACAGAAAAATTTTCAAATAGAAGAAAAAAATTAATCAATATTCTCTATACTTTCGATTAAATTAGGAAGGGAATGTGATATTGCACTGCACATGAAAAAATGGTTTCCATATTCATAGGTACTTAATTTGCTTACTTTGATTCAAAAAGTGGTATACCTAATTTGATCTATTCGTATTTAATTATACAACTCAAGATCAAATATTTTACGAGTACGTGCAAAAAATGATTTAGTTAAATAAAATTTGTACAGATTTGCATTACAAGATCTAACTAGACAACGATGACCCTGATCCAGTTGTATATAATTTGATCATATCTTATCAAATTAAATAATTTTTATTAAATAAATTTATCTAATTTTTCACGGGTGGTCTCATCAAAATACACTAAAAAGAGCTGCATGAATGCAGAACTACGGTCCAGGAATGTTACGTTGACGTATCGAAAACTTTAATTTTCTGATTTTATTAAGGAAGTATGTCAATTTAATTTACGTTTCACCTTCAAAATCACTCAAGGCTAAGTACTATTTTTGCTCAAACTGTAGCAGAAGTGAATATGCATTGCCACGATTTTTCTAGGCAGATAAATGGGATTCTCAACTGATTTTCGAGAGAAAAAAACGAGAAAGTGAGAAAGAAATGGGGAAAAACTAAACCTGCAGCAGTCCTGACCTAGCCTAACCTAGCAAAAAAAAAACGTTGACAATTTTTTATGATCTGAATGAACATCGTTTCTCAAGTTCTGGTACATGTACCCCAAGGAGTGCACAGAGATGCATCAATCGACACGAGACGACTTTCACAAATGTTAACATTAGGTGACAGCATAATGCAAAATACATATAATAATTGTAATAAAAATACTTGTTTTTGTCATAAAAATACCAACTTTAAGAAAAAAAATTCCTTTAATCCACTCGGGAAGCCTTTTCCTTCTTCAACCACCATGCCTCAATTTGAAAAGAAATTCGGGGGGATAAAATTAATTTCTTGATTAAATTTTAGGAAAAATGACACAGCTGATGAACAATAAAAATGAAAGTACTGAAAAGTTGCCAAAATATTAATGGTGGGCGATTATTAATCGATTAATCGACATAAAAAATAATCGAAGAACGATTATTTTTTCCAAGATGTCGATTAATCGAAGATGTGAAAAATCGATGTTTTTACCAAAAATATACCATGCTCAATTATGTTCTCCGATGATCAATCGATTAGTCGGTTTTTTAAAAACAATCTGATTTGAATAACACTACAAAATATATATCACAGATCTAATTGTTAAAAGTTAGAATTTCGACTTTCAACCACTTACAACTTCAGATAGGGGGGGGGGGGGTGTTAATGCAATTTTCCAATTTTTACAACTACGAGTAGAATTCGAGCAAAAGAAAAAATTCACCCTCTCCTCCCCCAACCCATAGCGAAGTCTCTACTGACAAGTGTTCATACTTAGATGAATTTTACGTATTTTTTCAAGTCAGTGAACCGGTTGTAGTTGCTCTATCTCTTAATTCAGGATCCTACAGAGGTTCAGAGATGCCAAAATGATGATTTTCAAAGAATTTTTCAATAAAATTTGAGAAAAAATGTCAGAAAAGGGAACAGGTGAGCTAAAGAAATTGAGAGCCATTGAATTCTAAAAACATAACCGCAATCGAATTAGGACCAAAATAGATTATTCGAACATTTACACTTCACCAATCAGATTTCTTGACCGACTTTGGACTTCAAAATGTAGATCAGAGTAGGTACTTTGAAAGGCTATACGGCTGGCAGAATCTCATTGAGATATTAATAACCTGTTTTCTTTTCTGAATTTTTTTCCTCAAATTTTATTGAATAATTCTTTGAAAATCATAATTTGGCACCTCCGCATCTCTGTAGAATCTTGAATCAGGAGATTAAGCTAGTACAACCGGTTCACTGACTTGAAAAAACAAGTAAAATCCATCTATGAACACTGGTCAGCTGAGACTTCGCTAGAAGAATAGGGGGAGGGGGTAAATTTTTCCTTTTGCTCGAATTCGCGTAGTAAAATTAGAAAAATTGAGTTGGGTATACTTAAGTGATAAAAAATCGAACTTTGATTCTTTGAAATGCGAAATATTAGACTAAAAATGGTTCAAAAATAGACCACTTTTTAATTTTTACTTTTAAGATTATAATTTTCCAAAAAAAATTCGCCCTAACAATTTTTTTTTTTCAATTTTTGAAATGTTAAAAAAAATTAAAACCTCATTTTTTTTTATTTGAAAAAAAAAACAATTTTTCAATAAAAACGTCATTCTTTCTAACTTCTTTCAACGGTGGCGGGAGTGGAGGGAAGGGGGAGGGAAGGTGGGTTGAACTTCACTTTTTTTTCTAAAATCCGACAACTCATTTTCGGATTTTCTTCTAATTTTATTTAATCGTAAAAATCCGCGATTTCTCATTTTTCAGCAAACTTTGCAAATTAATAAAGAAAATTATTTGCTGAAAAATGAGAAATTGTGAATTTTTACAATTGAGTAAAATTATACGAAAACCAGAAAATGAGTTAAGTTGAATTTTAGAAAAACTATTCGTAAATTTTGAAGTTTGCCCCCCCCCCCTCTTGAGACAAACTTCTTCTCGAGTCACCTGATTGGCGCTGTTCTCATCATTATCTTAATCAATGGTGATTTCTGCAGAGATATAGAGGTAAAGTAACTTAATTTGCATCAAAACAACTCCTTAAATTCAATTCCAATCTCTTTAAAACTTTAACTCTCACAAGGGAACCTTGCCAACTCGTCACCTCCGATTGAGCTGAAATTTGACTCACTTAAAGAGCATATCACCCAAATCTCATGACCGAATTTTTAGCTACCGAAGTTTATTACAGCGCTTTCTGGAGCGGTTCCAAAATGCTGGAGAAAAGTCAACTTTTGCTGGAGGTTCCAGATCGCTTCCAAAATGGTCGCGATCGATTCGGGGGATCGACTTTAGTATACCTACATACCGCGTTTCAGAATTTTATCTTAAAACTTAACTCATTTATAAAAAATTGATATACCAGTGGGCTATTTTCGTTATTTTCAAAAATTCGTCAAAAATCGAAAAATCACCTTCGGCAGCTCAAAAATTGGTTGTGAAGTCTAGTTGACATGCTCTTCGAGTGAGCAAAATTTCAGCTCGATTAGAGGTGATGAGTTGACAAGGTCCCCTTGTAAAAATTATACCTAATACGTAAAAGGTACCTAAATACCTAGAGGCATCGACCAATTAAAAAAACAGCATCCAAAAAGAATAATTAAACAGACGTAGGATAAGTACGGTAGATTATTTTGTTTTATAATCTACCCATAATACTTAGCACGTCTAATACATAGGTACCATTAAAAGACAGAATGGTTTTTGCATAAACACATAAGAACCATCCGACTGTAAATGTCCATTTTTATTTTCCGAATAATTCGACCGTACGTAGGTATTAAGTACACCTTGATGAAAGCAAACAGCCTACAAAATAAACCAACAGTTACCAACGTTTTAGGCTAACAAGCAGTTGAAATAGCCATTGAAGAAACAATTGCTTATATAGTACCTACTCACTACTTAGCTATACCTGAATGCACGCAGACTACATTATTTTGAAGGTAGACATCTGGACATTACGAAGCTTATAAAAGGATTATATTTTTAGAGGTGATTATAGGACACGACAAAAAACAAAAGTGTCCAGAATATGCACAGGGTTAATGATACCCACAACCTTTAACCTACTTTAACTGTCCATTGACCGAATGTGTTTGAAATAGGGAAACACATGGAGGCACTTACTGCGCCAACAGAATATAAATAAAGAGGTATCTAAATCCGTTTGTGTTCAGGGTGGCGTATGCACACTACAAGTTGAACATTCGCCTACCTACCTAATGATTTTACGTATAATTTAGTTAGGTGCAGCTTGGATTTTACCTCGTGGTACATTCCTATTTCCGAATTAAATTCTTTATACGGTAATTTTAATTTCTACCGAAACCTAGGCCCCTTTTTTACTCTTCGTAGCATAGTTTAAAAAACTCTCCACAGGAACCGACTTATTTACAACGACGTTACATTGAAACAATACTCATTAAACATGGGTACTAATTAACATCTGTGCGGTAATTTTCACATCCCTAACACCTATCAGTATTATTTCACATGCAGGTATAAAACGTATAGCTGCGGAGCGATGTAATAAGGGTCAATAATTTTTTTTTCACCGACATAGGTAACACGTCAAAAGAAACAATGTATCCGAGCACCTCTGCCAGGTGGCTTCATCTTGGAAATCACATAAGGAAGTGCTAACTTGAAGCTTTTGTTTTAAAATCGCACTCGCTATAGAAAAAATTGAAACCAGAATTGAACGAAGTACCCTATGAACGATTCGAGTGTCGAATTTCGCGGTAGATGGAGTGAGAACGAACGACAATGATCGAGCGAATCAATGCGAATTTACCTATACACGGTGGTCTTACCTGCAACAAGAATATTGTTGCTAACCGATGAAACAAAAAAGCCCCCCGGAACCAGGCATATTTTATGCATTAATTAACGACCAGTTTTCATTTCTTTTCCCTAAAGCGACGCCGAAGAATAGATTTTTTTAAATGAACCGAAGACCTGGAAAAGATTCATCTTTTGTTTTTGATAAATCAAGTTTTTTTTTTGTCGTCGCTACCAGCGAATATTTAGTGATGAATGAGAAAGGACAAATCCGTTGGAAAAAATTATGATTATGAGTATCTAGATCGTTCAACTGGTATTAACTATGATATAAAACAATAAAGCATTTACGTGTGTTCGTTTGAATAATTTTTAAAAATATGGTCGGTTAAAAAATCAAGGTGCAGAAATTTCAGATGTATAGAAATTAAAATTGAAAATACTGGAGGAGTCAGATTCGATTTTTAAAAAGCCGAATAGGCTATGAATATGATTCTGATTTTTGGAAATAATTCTTTTACAGAAATATATCTTTGAATTTTTCCTTGACGATAATAGGTACCTACTCCCAACTTCCCAAATCAAGGTCCAAAGCTCCAAATGAACAAGAGGCAAAGTAGGCTATAGATTCTGTTTAACAATTGCGAAATTTAATTTTTAGTTGGAAAAATTAGGTTCAAGTCGAAAATGTGGAAATGTAACGACACTTGAAAAAAAAATTGTGGGAATTTCATTTATTTTAAGATGAATGTCAAACTGAAGTGCACATTACCAGTCTGACATAATGTCTGACTTTATCAAATTGTAAATTCAAAGAGTCGGACACAATGTTTTCATGACTCGTAAACCGTCTAAAAGTCAAATTTAGAAATAATCTAAATTTTTCCAAATTCAAAAATCAATTGACCACTTTAAAAAATTTTTCAAATTTCAAAAATTCAGAATTTTAAAAAATTTAAAAATTTAAAAAATCGTTTGAAATCTTGAAAAATTTTTTAATTCTAGAAAGTCTAAAATATCTTGACAAAATGTCTGAAAATCAGAGTAGGTAATCTCTGAAGTTTGCCAAATCCAAGAAGTCTCTCTGACAAAGTTCAAAAAGACAGTAGAAATCTGAAAATTTTTCCAAGTCCAAAAAATGTCTAAAAGTCACTGGGACGGAATTTCGTGTGGTTTTTGCAGGTTTGGTCATCGCAAAAACGTCATTATCTTAAGCTAAAAAACAGTTTTGAAAACATTTTTACAGAAATGATCTTGACATGAATATTTTTACCCGAAAAAAACAATTCTCCAGCCATTTTCCACCAATATGCCTATTTTAAAAAAATGAACGACGCGGTTTTTTCATTTTTGAAAAATGGCCAAAATGGAGGTAATGGTGGAAAATGGCTCAAGATGATTTTTTTGGTTAAAAATATTCATCATATTAAGATCATTTCAGAAAAAATTTTCTTGAAACTAATTTTTCAGTAGAAAATATTTTAAAAAAATGATTTTCTTAAGTACTTCTAAAATATGGGGTAACCTAATGCTGAAAAATGTGCCTCAACCCAGACACCAATTTTGGTGAAATTTTTTCAAACTTTCAAATAAATTTTTTTATTTTTGAATAAGTGTAATGAGATTTTAAAGACATTTGAGTGATAGTAGGGGTTGAGTGAGGAGTAAATTTTTACCGAATTGCTTCGCGGTCTAAGTCAGCGTCGACCTGGCATGAAAAAAGTTATTCGGCGAGAAGCAATTTGGGGCCTCCTCCTCCCCCGCTTAAGAAATTTTTTCCATTGTTTTAGAAAAAACAGAAACATGAATAAGAAACAACTTTGAAAAATTATGTAATTTCGGATAAATATTGGTGCGGGAATGGCCGAAGTTGTATGCATATGGTAATAAATTATGGTGGGTATTATTTTTTTGGTCACTTGGTCACTCAATGGTAGTAGAGTAGTCAGACAGTGATTTAAAGAGTGAAATTTTTTTTTTTTAATTGGCGTATTTGAGCCCGAGTGAAGCGAGGGCGACATTTTTTGTAAAAAATTGAATTAAAAGCTAAAATTTCATCAAAACAATTAAATTTGTAGGTACCATCTTCTGTTATGGCAAGTTTAATTAAGTCCGAGCTAAGCGAAGGCAATCATTTTTGTAGAAAAAGGCATCCAAAAATTAAAATTTCAATATTTTTCCAACATTTTTTCCCTCATCTTTTTTCGTTCGAAGGCCACAAATTCTCCAAAATAAAGTTACGGTCGGCGATTGCCCACCAACCGCCCTGTCCAGGCCCACGCTGGTCTAAGCAGAACTTTTGTGGTACCTCATCCTCCCCCCCACAAACATCGAAAAAAAGTTACAAAACAATCCACTTTAATATACATACAACCTTCAAAAACAAAGTTAGGCAAATTATTATGCACTCATGTTGAATGAGATGTCATGATAACATTCTTCGCACCTGTACTAGGGTGGATCGTTTTTTGATTCTTTTGTTTATATGGAGTGGGAATTTGAACGAAAAATTGTGGGGTGATGTCGATTGACAGTGGGAAAAATTTCGTGTCTTTGACTTGAACCAACATTTTGCTAATGGGGTTCAAAATTTTCAAATTTTCAAAAATTCAAAAAATAGTTCCGATTTTGTTTTTGATTTTTTGGGTGTAGTTAGTCGTATAGTTACCACAGAAGAGGGGGAGATTTCCTGATTTTTCCGGATTTTTTTAAGGGTGTTTAGATGATTTTTGTAGGTATTTAACCAAAATCACTGTTTTTGAGGATAACTCAAGATCGAATAAAAAAATCAATTACATACGGTTTGATTGGCGTTAAGGTTTCGATTTTCACTCCAGATGCACATAAGACAAACCCCGACACCATTTTCTTTTTTTAGTGGTTTTCAAATTGTTGTGAAATAACATCAAATTATATTCAAGATAATCTCGTATAATGAAGTAAATTTGAGAACCCCTAAGAAATGAAAAGGACGTTGGAGTTCGTCTAATGTGCATCTAGAGTGAAAATCGAACCCTTAATATCGATCAAATCGTATGTAAGTGGTCTACCCACAAATAATCAAAAAAAGATCGAAATTATATTTTTTTGGATTTTTGAAAACTTCAAAATTTTCAATCCCATCCTCAGAATGTTGGTTCAATTTAGCGACCCACAAATTTTTTCATTGTCTTTTGACGTTACCCCGCAATTTTTTTTCGAATCCTCCCTCCAATTTTCCCTTCGAAAAAAGTCAAATACGACCCACATAACCTGCAATCTTGCTACTCCATCGTAGGTATGATATTAGGAGGAGACAGAAGGCAAGCTCCTATGAAGACCTGGGAAGGAACTGAAGAAGAATTTAAATTTTAATCTACCTGTAGAAGATTTTTATTTCTTTTTCAAAAAAACACTGATTAGGTTTAATTTTAGTTAGATTTATAAAATTTTTAACTAAGCTAATTTCCTTTAGTCTGGCTTAGGCATATAAAAATTAATTCAACAATTCTACATCAAAGCTGCAAACATTCTGCATAAAGCCGATGCCGCGCCGATGAAAATCATTACAAAGGTTCTCTCTATCGAAAGGACACGTAAATAGGCTCTAAATAAAGGAACAACCGTACAAATTCCCCTCAACCAGGCCAAACAGATGGCGCTACGTGTACGGCTACGTCAATAGTACACTTCATCTTCTGATTCTAATTTGCCGCACGTTTTTCAGTGTACATCTGTAAGATTAAACGCGATAATTAAAAAATGTGGTATTTCAGAACGATACAAGTTTTCGAATTTACGTGCAATTGTGTTGTCAAAAAGTTGCATAGAAGTGTGTGTATGCTTTACCTATCTACTCATCTACTGTTTTACTGAATTTTCTATGGTTTTCATTTAGGTAATAAATTTATCAATCTTTATATTCGTATTATCATTCGTGACATTGAAAATAAAATTTGTAAATGCTTATTTTTTATTTACATTCTCTTTTTTTTTGGTAAAATCACATAATAGATTTATACTAATTGATAGGTCTAATTAAACTACTTATTTGATCGATTTTTAATAATTGAGAGAAAATGAAATCAATTCACCTTCCTAGTTTTTTTTTCAATTTTAATATGTCTGTATTGTAAACTGAACAGACAGTTTTTTTTGAAAAAGTTTTATCATGGGGACTATGGATGCGTCTGTAGGAAATTATTTTTGAAACTTTTTAAAAAATTTAATTTCACACTTTTTCAAACTCGAATATTAAAATTTTTAAAAATAAAACCTATATACTCACTGACTTTTTTAAAAGATACATTCCTGATATAAAATTGAGTCAAAACTCCATGATTTGCAAAATATTTCAAAATTCGTGAATAACCACGATGTGATTTAATTAGATTATTTTGTAAAAATGAATAGGCTATGAAAACGTCTTATTCTGAATCAAATGAAGAAATCTTTCTCAAAAAGGCCAAAGCCAAAAAATTTTTGTTTAAAAAAATGTTATTGACTTGGGCCTTTTTGGAATCGAGCTTTTCAAATTGACCATTTCAAAACCGAAAAATAATCTCAATTTTTAATCAAACACGAATAGGTGAGTACATTAGGTATATGAATCATAAAAATCAAAATACGACTAGGTAGGGTCTATTTAGATCAAATATGGTACCAAGCTTACATTATTTAAGAGCCGCCAACTTTCGAAATTTATTAATAATTGAGAATTTCTGAAGTTTGTGAACAATTTTCAAGATTTTATAAGTAAAGATTATCAATTTTTCAAGAGTTTTCAAGGGTTTCTATGAATTTTTCAAAAAGTGTTGAAAAGATAGCCTGAAAAATCGTGATTTTTCAAAAAAAATTGCCAGAGTGTCTTCAAGTACAATTTTTTTGAAAAAATTGTTGAGAACCTGTTTTTCTAACCATTTTTTTGATACCACGTCATACTAGTGCATTTTTTCACCAATAATGAATATGAAGTGTGAAAAAATGGAACTTATTTCGAATTTGATCACTAATTTTCGACGAAAGCTGAATTAAGAATGACAAAAAAATGAGTAAGAAATTTTCGAGGATTTATAAAGCAATTTTGAACGATTTATGGATTTAAAAAAAAATTGGTTGATACATGGTAACCTCTGCATCACACGTTGATTTGTTTACCAGCAATATATCCGTTATACCTTTATTTCTGAACAAAAAATCAGCCTTTCTCAATATTTAATAAACAGAATGGTATTTTCCTCCCTCAAAAATCATTTCATAAACTCGAATAAATATATTTGAAAACATATGCATTAAAATTGCAATCACATTCATCCTGCATTAGATATACCTTCGGTATCCCGAATACCCGACGAGAATGATAGAACGTCGAATTGAAAAAAAAAACAATCAAAACAGCAGTATAACAAAATTAAAACCCATATAATATTTCCTGTTAATACTGAAAATTCGTATTCGTGTTTCGCTATGTCGGATTTAAAACCGCAAATTAATTCAATTGGATAGCGCACGCAGGAAAGAATCTTTTTTCGTGTAATGTAGCGCCCCCTATGATAAACTGCGCAATTAATCAAAATACGATAGATGGTAATAGTATAAATGAAAAGGGTTATTGAGTACGGAAGTTGCCTTTATAATATTTAACGCCATTACCATATGCAATATTTTCCATTCGTGAGAACAAACCGACCATAAATTATAATTCTATAATCTAAACTTCGATTCTGTATAGCGCAGGTATACGAAATGCAATTCGAATAAATCTTCGATCCTTTTTTTTGCCGCAAATTCAAGAAATTTTACTAGAAAAAAACTCTTACGCTGTAACTGCATCAGAAAAACTGATTTTCTACACAGCATCACAAAATTTTACGTTGAAAAATCCAATTTTGCAATGCTGATGCCTATCAAAAGTAAGTATGTACCTAGTTAAATAGGCGTTGCAAAAGTTCTGAATCTAATTTTTCCAAGCATTTATTTTTCAATTCGCGAAATGAATACATTAGTGATGAAGTTTTGAAATTTTCCATCACGTATATCTTGAGAACCGGTTCATAAAAAA
>FIZU01046670.1:0-27948 GCA_900064475.1 Pseudococcus longispinus
ATTTCGTTGAAAATGCGTAAAAATGTGAATATCAAAAAATGACGATGGTGATTACGTCACAATAAAACTTGGCAAGAGCCAATCAAAATGGTTTATGATATAGAATTCCGCAACCATTATGAACTAGCAAAATTTTTCCGTAACCGATTCCGTAGGTTTTTTTTTAGGTAGCAATTCCGCGGTGATTATAAAGAAGGCTATACGCTGATACACCAACGTACATTTAGATACGATTGAAAGAATGAGAGAGACGAAAGGCGGTTACAAAATGGAAAAAATGGAAAAAATTAAACGCTTATTTGAACACATACACTCGTGGACGGATTACCTACCTAACAAAAAATACACTTACACGTATAAAAATATATCAAATAATACGTTACGAGTAGAACCTACATATTAGGTATACGCTTAAAAACGAATAAACGTAAGTGAATAAAAAAAACGATAAAAAATGGCGACGTGAAAAATTACGTAGAATACTATCAAAATTGTACGAAAAGGACGGAAATTGTCGGGTATATGCGTACTGCGTAGGTACATTATCACAAGTTACCAGTCGTCGGATCGTCAAATTTTCTCAAAATATTCGGGGGGCAGCTGCCGAATTGAAAGTCATTCGAATAGCCGATAGGCGATAGGCGATAGGTATCGGGAGACTGAAATTTGCGTTCGTTCGAAATCGTGGAAGAAGTATATGAGATTCGAGTAGAGGTAGGGGTATACCTTCCTAGTATCGACGCGTACCTAGATAAGTACACATACGCGTAGGTGCCTACCTAAGTAGTTGTCGAATACATACGGTAGCCGTTAATTTTACTTAGTCTAAGTTGCATTTAAACAGCGAGATACTCGTAGTCGTCGATTATCTTTACAAATTAGGCGTGAGATACTCTTTGTTCGTAGTTACGGTCGTACCAATCGGCAGATACCGGATTGGTGGTATGGCGAACATGCAAGAATCGCGGCCCGTGTCGCAACAGCAGCACGATCACCAACACGACGAATATGGCTAAAAAGAATAAAGGCGGGTAATAAATGTGAAACATTTCGACGGCGCTAAATATCGCTTTCTTTTCGCTGCAATTCCAAGTACTCTTCGGAAATTTGAGCTTGATACACGGAACGCTCCGGTTTAATCACCCATTCGAGTTCTTTCAAGTCGAAAGGCACTTGATCCGCCGGCGTTCGCACCCAAAACGGTAAAATCCAATAATTGCCTGCAAAAATCGAAACGATGAAAATAAGTACACTCGTACGTTACCTACGTCGCCTAGACGCGGTTGCAACGCCATGCCATGTCGGGCGCCGGGCGTCGATGTAGCGACCTGCGATACGCACGTACACGTAACACGTATGGCGTACGACTACGGCGTACCTGTATAGGTATTGACCCAGTAGTTTTTATGCTCCGAGAAACAACAAAAGTAAACGTTTACTACGAGCAGGAATAGCGCGAGGGCCGAGCAGAATGCCAGCGTTATGTAAAAAAACGAATAATCGCTCGGTTCGTGGAACTCGTACAGAGGATTCTCTCTATATCTCAGATCGGCATCTAGCGTTGACATTCTACCTAGAATAAAATTGCGAATTCGTTAGCGAGGGTATTACTCGCGGGTACGTAGCTACGTACCCGCGAGTAGGTGCGTAGATATAGCTTACGAGCGAGCGCGTATAACGAGAACGAAAAATGCAACCCACCTGTTAACGAGTTGTTGCGATGTGATTCTTCGGCATTTCTATTCTAACGCTAACGAGTAACGCGCAACACCACTCACTAGCCTAAAACAAAGGATATAACACCGCCTGCGATTTGACTTGAAAATTTCGAATCCGACGAAAAATGAAAATTGAAACGCAGCGCAATACCTAACCAATTACATTACACAGTAACACACCCATCTCGCTGGAGCCCGTATTTATTTATTTATTTATTTTATCAAGTTGACGGGCCTAGCTTTCGCAGGCGATACGGACTCGGAGCTTCGGTCACCAGCCGCCACTCCGCTAGGCGCCACCGCCGGCGACCAGTGACCGCCCAGGCGCCGCGCCCAAGCCCGAGCCGACGTTGGAAAGAAAACGCGAAACGCGAGTGTATATCGTAACGGAAACCGAATCATTTCATATTTTCACGGGTTCGTACAGTCACGCGTCACAGGCCGCAGCGCCACCGCCGGCGGTGCGAAGTCGAAACGAAAGGGTCAGAGACTTAGAGTTTGTCTACCTCCTTGTCCTCGTCTTATCAGCGTCGGCTCGCTTCTTTTCTTTATCAGCTACGCCAGACGTTGCGCGTTGAATCGAGTGGAACACTCGAACCAGCCATTCTGCAAAGTTGAAACTTGTCAATATTTCGGTGCAAACGAGCGCAAGTTTACGAGTCGACGTTAACAGCCTGAGCCCGGAGCCGGCGCATACGAAATGTAGGTAATTAGTTTGTTAGTGCGACGATACGATATCATTTGCATTAGCACCGTTACTGTTGTTGCGTTCCAGTTGCGGTAACGACCACGGCACATCAACGGCCGAAAATACGATATTTTTATACCGTACTTCTATCCACCACCACCCGCATCTGCACGATGCGAATAACGGACGGACATTGCGTCGGGGTACGATATCGATAATTCGACGACATTGGCAGTGGCAGTGGCAGTGGCAGTGGCAGTATTTCGAAAAGCGGCCTAAAAACGCGGACGCGGACAAGTATGAAAATAGCGGTACATAGCTTGAGCGGCAATCCTACGGCAGCGTGGGAACTGCTGTCCAGAACGCAAAAAGTCATCAAAATCAACGTTTCGCCACCCAAGACCAACGTTGCCGACAATATGGCGAGTGTTTGTTTGAAAACGTTTGTTCGGGGCTCGAGGTTCGCTCGCTCGCTCGCTCGCGCCTCGTAGTATTTACGTGTAGCTCCGTAGCTGTAGGCTAACTACTGATACTCGTACTCGTAAGAATGTAAATGCAAATAGAGACGAAGGAATTCATTTTGTGCGCAGGTACGCGTCGTTTGCATGAGCGACACGCACTCTCTAACGTCTCATTTGAAATTCGATATTCCGGAAGGCGACGTATTCATTCACGCCGGCGACTTTACCAGATGCGGCGGCGAAGACGAGGTGCTAAATTTCAACAATTGGATAGGTAGGTCTACGAGTACTCGTAGGTAGGTAGGTAGCTAGGTAGTCGCTATCGCTAACTAGCCGCGTCGCCCCGCGCCGCGTTTGCTTTCCGGTAGAAAAACTTCCTCACAAATACAAGATAGTCATCGCCGGTAATCACGAACTGAGTTTCGATCCGACCTTCACGCACCCGTTAACCGACAAACTACCTTATCAAGAAGGCTACCGAGTAGACGAAATACCCACTTTGGGCTTGGCCAGAGAGGATCTGAAGCAAGCTGTGGAAAAAGCCGATATCAGAAACAAGCTCACCGGATGTATTTACTTGGAAGATTCGCAAATTAGCGTGTACGGAATCAAAATCTACGGAACACCGTGGTACGTACTTACAGCTATTAGTTACCAAACGCTTATAACTACTCGTAGCCTAATTTAGAAATTTTATTCGCGCCCGCGCCGCGCCGCGCCAGGCAACCGGAATTCTGTAAATGGGCGTTCAATTTACCTCGCGGCCAACCGTGCTTGAACAAATGGGATTTAATACCGGACGATACGGACATTTTGATTACGCATTCGCCGCCTTTGGGATTCGGCGATTTATGCTGCACCGGCGTACGCGCAGGCTGCGTCGAACTTTTGTCTACCGTACAGCGAAGAGTACTTCCTAAATACCACATCTTCGGACATATCCACGAAGGTAAGTTCGCTGTACCGTACCTTACCGTTTTGCCATTAAAAAACCGTCATTAACGTCGCGCCGTACTTATGTGAATCGTAGGCTACGGCGTTTCGTCGGATGGAAAAATTATCTACATCAACGCTTCGACCTGCAACATTAATTACCTTCCCGTAAATCCGCCGGTCGTATTCGACGTTCCGCTGCCGCCGGGAGTAACCAAACACCATTTCAGCTAGAATATACGCGTTCTCGTAATACTCGTACCTATGTAGTGTACTTTACCTAACTACCTACTCGTATTTATTCAATTTCAACGACACCGGACTTTTATTCGATAAGTACCTACCCGTCGATCGTATCGATATACGTACACGTATGCTTACTTTCAATGTTGTGTAAATAGCGTAGATAAGCGTAGGATGTATCGATTTAATTTTTTTTTCAATTTTTCAATTTTTCAATTAATTAAATTTTTGTATTTAAAAAAAAATCCTAACGGTCTTTGGTATTTCGCATTCGACAGCGCAGCGCGGTAAATGCGCGGACGGCAGACGGTAGATAATACAAGTACGTATTCGTAGCAAGGCGTAGGTAACGGAAAATATTTGTACCGTATAAAATACTCGTATCGTCGGTTCAGGTACTTAGATTTTTCTCGATCTGTTGCAGAGTGATGTTGTTGGTTTCGGGCATACGAAAAAATAAAAACACAACGCCGATCAGCACGATGGCGACGTAAATTGCGAACGTGAACGTCGTTCCCAAATGGGCGAGTAAAAATATGGCCGTTTTCACTACGATCAGCATGGTAAGAAAACAGCAAAAACAGCTTATACAAATTCCGAATTCTTTCAAGTTGGCCGGATATAGCTGCAACACGAGCAAAGGGTACAAAATACGCGCGTCGAGCCGAGTCGATAGGGTTGGAATTCGGATTGTGAACGGAACCGCGTCGAGTTACTCACCTCGCCGACCATTATCCACGGTATCGGCGCCACGCCCAAGTACAAGAAAACTACGTACGCGCACGTCCAGCAAATCAAAATAACGCCGTGGACGCGATAAAGCGTGCTGACGACGAGGGCGCACAGCGACAGCAACGCTCCGCTCGCCGACCACAAGTACAGCTTCCTTCGTCCGGTTACCTTGACCAATACGCAGGCGGTCAGCGTAGCGAAAAATCGCACCGTATCCACGATAATGGCGGACGACGGCAGGTCTACGTCCGCAGACACGGCTTTCAGCAGCGTAATGGCGTGGAATACGATCACGTTCATTCCGGACCCTTGTTGAACGACGAATAAAACGTTCAATACGAGAAAGGATTTGCGAAAAGCGTTGGACGAAACTTGTCGCTTCAAGTCGCCCCAGCGCCAGCACCAGCACCAGCCGGAGGACGTGGTCGCGAAGCGACGATTGCGTTCGGAACGCGCGGCCGCGGCCGCCTCAACCAACGAATTCAATTCGGCGTGGCTGGTCGGCGCTTCGTTTCGTAGCCGCAGAAATACGCTGCGGGCGGTTTGTACGCGTCCGTTGAACGCCAGCCAGCTAGGAGATTCGCGGGCGAAGGCCAGCACCAGCGACAAAGCGACGGCCGGCAATACGGCGCAACCTCGCAGCGCCGTTCTGCCGGCAAAAAGCACGCCTTGCGCGTGTCCCGCCAAAATTCCGGCCGCTACTCCCAGGCTGATCTGCACGCTAATGATGCCGCGGAAACGGGGCTCGGTCACTTCGCCGACGTACACTGCCGAGACGACCGCGTGACTCCCGGCGCTCAATCCCATCAGCGCGCATCCGGCCAGCAAGCTCCGAACGTCCGAAGCGTAGGACGCCGTTAACCAACCGCATATCCAGCAAACGTATAAGCACGCTTGGGCTATCCTTCTGCCGCGCAATCGCATACAAACGCCGGCCGCAATTACGCCCACCAGCATCCACAGTACCACGCTGCCAGCTGAAAAATACATAGGTATTACGTATACTCGTACGTGTACGTGTACGTAGCTATGCGAGAGTACGCTAAAACGTAGACTAGGTAACGTGCAACTTTTTCGACCGCGGCTAAAGGTAGCGCAGCGCAATCCATCTACGACGAGATAGTACTCGTAGCTAGTAGATATCGCGTCGTCTTCGTTACAATATCTACGTACGTACATATACGCGTACGCGTAGGTGTACGTTCGAGTACGAGCATTTCGAGAAAATTCACCTATCCACGATTCCACGTTTTCGTCGATTGAAATGGCGTCGTCGCCTCGGGCGAAATTTTGTGACAGAGTGGCGGGAAACGCGGTGGTCATGCCGAATGAAACTGAACCGACGATGGCGCCCATCGCTGCCAACAACTAAGCAAACCGTAATTTCGCAAACATTTTAAACTCGAATAGGCCGAGATGTCCCGGCGATAGGATGAGCAACGAGCGATACCTATGCCAGTAATATGGTAGTAATCGAGGTAATCGCTGCTCGAGTACTCACTTGTCTCTGCAAAGCGACACGGTCCCACTTCTTTGCCGTTTGGTCGTCGTCGTCTCGAGGAAAAGGCGGCGATATTGCGGCAGTGGCAGTGGCAGTGGCAGTGGCAGTGGCGGAGGCGCCATCCCTTTTTTCGTCGATGAACCGTTCGCTCTCCAATTCGGCTGTAGGCTCCATGCCTCTCGTGGCAATTCGAGAAAAAGGGAAACCAACGAAGTGACGATCGAAAGACGCGAACAAAAAACTAAGAAAGAACCGATCAAAGAATCGCATCCGCAATGCCGCGTGGCCGCTTCGGCATATCTATCGTCTTGGTCCGCACGTGCAACAGACCAACTTACGACGCGTTGCGACGAATAGCGAACACCTTTCAATTCGCTCGGACTCGCAGCTCGCAGCTCGCAGCATTAATCAATAATCATTGTCCGGGTACGAGTATCGAGTATCGAGTATCGTTAAAGAAACAGATTAGCCGCTGCATGTAGTCGTATTACGACACAGGTAGGTACGCAAATTAGCCCGCTACGTAGATCCAGGTACCTATTACAAGTAGTGGTGTGTGCGAGGCGAGTGCGTGTTCCTGCGAGTACAGTTTTCGTAGGTGTGCTAGTACAGTATTTGTAATTTTGTATACATATACGTGTACGTGTAAGCTCGAGCTATCATCGAAACGTAAAATGACGCTTACGGCTGCGAGGCGATAACGTGTACGTGTATGTGAACCGGTGAACCTTGATAAGTCACTCGTATTCGTATCTGCGCGTCCGCGTCTACGTCTACATACTCGTAGTACATAGACGCGCCTAACTACCTATTACCATTATCTAATACCTTTACCAGTATGATTTAAAAAAAAAGAAAAAAAAAGTTGTCTCGTACTACATACGTACCTACTACCTATATAATATTTGTTACGGTGGTACGGTGTATTATGTATGTAGATGTAGGTGGGTATAGGTAACTATGTGGTGCTTCGTAGTTGGTGCGAGTTCTTAGTAGGTGGTAGATACGAGATACGAGTATGTTCGTGTATCTAATACAACGAGAACCTAATACGCGCAGATAGTCGAGCGTATATGCGAAACTAGCTGGTAGCTAGTAGCTAGTAGCTAGTAGCTAGCCAGCGATACAGTAACAAGCACCAAGCAGATGGTTCATCTGTTAGGTACAATCGGATGACTCATCTGTAGTCTATACCTAATACCTATACGGTTAAACGAGAGCGTTTGAGAATAGCAATTTTTCTTTATCGATCCGGTACCAATGTTTTGGATTTTGAACTTTGGTCGCGCATCACAATTCACAATGCACACGTCGTCAGTAATCGCAATTCTATCTCGCATTTTCGAGCGTGATATCGCGACTAGTTTTCTAATTTCTTTTTTTCAATCGCAGAAAAATTCGTTAATGCTAGATACTCGTACCAACTCGCGGTCGCAACACTATCGACATGCGCGGTTGGTTTTGAGAGAAAATGCGAGTAATTCCGACGAATACTCGTCAACCTCCTACGTGATTTTACGAATGACGCTTCCGGTTCACAATTTACAACAACAACAATAACAACGGTAAACGAATGCCAAAAATTTTAGAATTATCGAAATCCCAAATTTTTTTTGAATTAGGTAACCCTTCGCGCGTAAGTAGACAGCGAGTATAGTTCATTTCCAAAGTCGATTTCCATTCGAAAAGACGTCGATAAATTTTCAACGTTTTCGTTTGTTTTTTCAACCATCGGACCTACTCGAAAAGTGCGGGCCGATCTCTCATCCGAATAGACCGTAACTATTGTTTCCACATCTTCTTCTTTCGATAAGACGCTCGAAATAGGATAATTTACAAACAACTTGGAAGGGTGGCAGTGGGACGACGATTTTCTACATCTAGGCACCTATCTATTTCAATATCGAAGCTCGGTTAATTAACGCGAGCAGTGCGAGTACAGCGAGTACCTACGATAACGATGATTCGACGAGTTACGAGTTATTTTAAAAAATGGACGTCGACAGGAGGAGAGGGGAGAAGGAGGGAAACGAAAGAGAATATGATTTAGGTATGCGTACCCGTATCGACGTACTTACTACCTACCTACCAACCAACCAACCAACCAACCAACCAACCAACCAACCAACCAACTAACTAACTAACTAACCACCGTATTCAGCGAGCATACTGCATAGTGCTATTCGCCTCGGTTTGTCGACGAGTTGATAGCTCACTCGAATAAGTTTAACGTTATTAATCATTCGCTTAAACGAATAACTTCCGTCGCTGAATGCATCAGGCATCTCGTTATTTACTCGACTCGTACGAGTATCACACGCGGACGCGGGCACCCGACAAAAGTACGCGAGTAACCCTTAATCACTAACGAAGCGGCGCGGCGCGGCGAGACGTACCATCAAATCATGCGTAAAAGCGATCGCGATCGTTACTTCAGTCTGGTCGTACGAATGTACGAGTACTTGGATTTCGGTAAGCATCGGCATCGCACTTGCTATATGTATATTCATTCGCCGTACGGCGTACATACTCGTATATTCGTTACCTCGACTAACTAAGTATACGAGTACCGGTACCAGGTACCAAGTACCAACTAATTATCTTATCTATTTATCTAGCTAAATTAAACGTTTCAACCTGCTCGACCTGTGTACTGTAGCCAGTACCGTAGGCGATTAACACCTAGTACCTACTACCTAGGCAAGTTCGAGTATAACTAGCCTACTCTTACTTTTACAAACAGTCAAACAACTTACGCGGTTTGCGATTACGAAAACAGAAAGCACAAAGGTACGAGTATCTTTTTACGGTTTACCTTTAATCGACTGCAAAGTGCAAAAGCAAACTCTTCAGTTCGACATAGGTAAGCGCGCGCCAAGCGGATACAAAGATATTCGTAGAGTACGACCAATTACCGAGTGTGGCGCAACTCGAACAAATTTGAGGTAAATTGAGAAAAAAATTCTTAGTTTTGGTTTTTGGTGTTTTTTTTTTTTTTTTTTTTTTTTTTTCAAGCGCTACAGCCAATCTTCTGTATGTTAGGTGCTTGTAGAAACGAATGAAACGAGGGGAAAAATCAATTTTCGATTATTTTAGTACTTTCGCATCGAAAAACTCCGTCTCGTTTTCGTATTTTTCTCGAGCAAGTTGCGCGGCAAATACGCTCGAAAGCGACGAGCGATACTTGTTCGTGCTGTAGCTTCATCGATCGTAAACGGATCGAGATTAGAGATTCTTACAGTCGGTAGGTAGTAGGTACTAAAATGATGGAATCTTCCGCGAATACCTACTCAGTTAGACAGGTAGCAAATCGGAGCGGACTCCGATAATCTATATTCTACGGCTTTGTACGAAGAACGATTTATCATCCGCAATCGGATATAATTTATTATACCGTATATCGGGTACCTAGGTACCTATTTGTAATTACTCCTTTACTCGTACTTGCAACGCGACACATGGCTATAATAAACACGAGCGAGTATGTAGGTAGCTACGGGTAGGTGACTAGGTATTGAAGTTAATGTTGGCATAAACACGAACGATGAACGAAAGCGAGAAAAGGTAAACGCCGAAGGAATCGATTAACCATCGCATCGTAGCCTTGAAGTTGAATTACCGAACGTCGCAAGTCGATCGCCGTTTTAGGTCCTACTGTAAAATTGAAAACGCGCCGAAGAAGACGGAAAAATAAATACTCAAACTGGTAACGTAGGAGCGCGGCGGAGAGATAATTTATTCGGCGAAGCGCTCGCCAAGATTTCGCATTATTTACGCGGCCGCGGAAGGTTGAAAATTGAAACGAGATAAGACGACAAAATGACGACACGGCGCGGCACGGCGCGGCGTTTAATCGATAAGCAATAACCATACGCACACTTACTCGTAGACCTACAATTACCACTACCACTACCACTACCACTAGCTAGTACCTACGTCTGAGTACCCGAGTATAATTAGGAATAATTAGGTGGATGTTGATGTACATCTGCGTACGCGTACGCCGTACGTGTTAATAACAACATCGGATTCGGGGATGGTAGATGGTACTGAAACTGATACAATACCGTGAATGTAGTTGTGTTGTGTGCAATGATACTCGTATGCGGGACCCCCTGCATTGTACTAGTACTCGGTACTCGTATTTCAGTACATACTGTAGGTATTTGTGATTGTACTGTAACGTAAGTTGACGTACGAGTGAGCAAGTAAGTAAGTAAAGAAGGATTCGGACTCGGTAGCATCTAGCAGGAAGGCAACTCCATCTCAGCTCTTTCAGTCTGCCACTAAGTAAGTTCAAGTTCAAGTTCAAGTATTACCTAGTAGGTACAGCGCCGCGTCCAAGCGCCTATAAAGAATGCGTTCTGCTCGACGCGGCGCGGCGCGGCGCCACTCATTACGACTGCCAACTGCCAAGCGTCAAAAGTGTTAAGAGGACGACCGATGTCTCGATCTCGGAGTCGGAAATGCGGATGCGCGGGTCGATGCCTCTGCGCGTTTCAACTTGAACCGGTTTTCCGTGTTTGGCATCGGCATCGGCATCGACATCGCGTCCCGTCTAACTGTACCTACCTCCGAGTAGGTATACGTATACGTATACTCATCAGCTGATCAACCGATTAGCGATTACCTCAACCTTTAGATCGATCATTATCCGATGCCAACGGTAACGGATCGTCGGACCATAATCGTCAGAGGCAGGTAGTAAAGTTGGCTCGCAAATACATACATACCGAAACCGATACTACCCGGTATCAGTGCGAGTATCGAGTAAACGACGTACCACGTACCACATACCTATACCAAATACCTGTCGATACTTGGATCGTGTGCCGCGCCACCGCGATAGCGAGCTTACGTTTAGTACGAAATACGAAAACGGAAAAAGTAAAACCGATAAGTACCTACTTAGACCTGGCCAAGTGCTAGTACCTACAAATACATTTCGTAGAAGACACGTAGGCGGCGAATGATAACGAACGAGTACCCGTACACTACGAGTACAAATTTAGCCCAACACCCCGCAGACAGCTAGACGTACCGCGTAGGCGCGTACTTTGAACTTATTTGTAGCTCGAGTACGACTCGCGAGTGCTACGAATACGAAAAGTACGAGTACCCAGCTACCCGCTGGCCACTAGCCACTAGGTCACAACGGCCAGCCCCAGCGATACCCGAGTTAATACCTATTCGGCTCGCGGTCGCGGTCATTCGGTCTGATTTGGAGGAAGCCGGTGTTTCGTGTTTCGTGTTTTGCTTCGTGTATCGTGCGCGTCGCTTCGCATCGTGTATACCGGTTCCGTTCCGTCACCGACTCGCCGTCGTAGCCGTGCTGCGCCGTCATCGTCGGGCAGAAGCCAGAAGTGCACGGTGCGCGCTGGTGCGATGATGGTCTGATCGATGTTGGTTGAGGCCGTCGGCGGAAAATGCGTCCTACTCTCGTACTCGTCAATTTCCATTTCGTATATCTACCGCGTACTCGGATCAGCATGAATGCCGAAGCATGCTAACCAATGTTCAAATACCAATACCATTGATCGCGTATTTTTCTACAGTGCCGTTTCTATCGCCTCCACCGCCACCTCCACCGCCGCCGTCGTCGCTGCTGCTGGTGCTGCTGCTGTTGCCGGTGCTGTTGCTGTCGTCGCCTGCGAACGCGGTCGCCAGCTTCGGCAACAGTTGGTCAGATTTATTCGCCAACGCCGCTGTCCACCGAGTGTACACCTTCGAGAGTACCGTTCGACTCAACGAAGTCAACAAGACCAATTCCGAAAGCGACCTCTCCTTCAAAACATCCGGAAATGTACGACTTTCCGTCGTTTGGCAAAATCCTCGAGACCATTTAGAAAAGCTGCTTCAACTGCGAGTGAGTCTCTAAGTGTAGCCGATAGCGCGTATAGCCTGCGAGTATTTTACAATAAGTACGAAAATAGGTATCTTTACCGTACGTTATAGATACACGCGATAGATAATTTTTCGAACCTACATCGCCTTCACATTCACCTTCACCTTCACCTTCACCTTCACCTTCACCCACGTACGTCTACCTACCTAGTCTACGTTAATAGGTTAGGTAGGTACACGTAGTATGTAATGTACGCAAATACGCGCGCCTACGTGTAAACGTACCTACGTTACGTACGTTTACATGCGGGCACACGTACTCGCACGCCGCGCTGCACCTTGTATATACCTACCTATGCTTCAGACTACCAAGTACGAAGTACCGAGATGGCCGCCATCCGAGATGTGCGACATATTTGTACGTACTACGTACTCGTACGTAGGCCAACTCGGCGGTCAAGGCCGCAGCCGGCGTGGTCGAGGCGGCCATCAACCTGTAACACGAGCGAATAGCCGACGCGACGTGTTCGACCGATGGTCAGTTGCCACAATTTCACGTCGCGTCGCATCTTTTTGGCTGGTTCGATTCGACGCGTAATCTTATCTACCTATCGCGATATTATACGCGAGGTAGGTAGGAAAGGTGTACGAAATCGGCCGACATCTCGTTAGGTCTACAAACGAATAAATAAGAGTAGGTAGCTAGGTATTAGTAAACACGCGCGGCGTAATACGCGTAGATCGGAATTTTCTCGAACGATCCTACCGGCACGATGACACGCGACGTGACGTGCGGTGACGCACATCAAAACGAACGCCTACCGGAACTGCGTGAAATTTCATTATTCTTCGCATTAGATAGGCCTTATGGCAGTTACGGCTCATATTCGGCTAGTTGTTTGGCACCCGCCACCGTATCGGCAGCCGTCAGCGTCGTAATAAAAACTCAAAGTACAAGAATAAGAGACGGTACTCGGTCGATAGGTTATCTCTTAGCGTTAGCGTAGACCGTAGTCGTACCGTGTACGAAGACGAGCTAACGACCGGCCTTTTTTTCTTCATTCGTCAGGTAGACTCGTTGAAAATATCGCTGATCGACTATCGAGAAAATTCGACATGGAGGTTCGCGCAACAACCGGTCAAATCGCTAGATGGCTTGAAAAACGACGATTTCCTCGTACACTGGAAACATTTCAAAATCGTCAACGTTTACCTAAATCCCAACGAAGACGTATCGCTGAGAAATCTCAAGAAATCCGTAGCCGGTTTGTTTCAAGTAAGTTAAGTAGGTACGAGTAAACGCCGAAATAACCAAAGACGCGCTCCTACAACTTAGTTAGAAGTAGCGAGTATTAGTTACGGCTTACGACTTACGAGTCGATTTGGCGAAAGCTGCAAACTAATTTATCCGCGTCGACGCGTTACCGATGTTTCAGTTTCAAAAACATCACGTTCACGTCGAAGAATCCGATATATGCGGCCTGTGTTCCGTTACTTACGAACTCGTCGATTCGAAAACTATTTTAAAAACCAAAACCAACTGCGTTTCGCACCTACCCGATAATCAACACCCCGAAAAGGTATCCGTATTCAAAATTACCTACCTACCTACCTACCTACCTACATACATAACTATCTACCATCCGAGGTATGTGTTCGCGAATGCGCTACCGTGTACTGTATCGAGTATAGGTAATTTACGAGCACGTAGAAGGTAACATAGCCGATATCAGGTCCATAACCGGCCGGTACCTAGGGCTAGGTAGAGCCTACAGGTCGATAGTCGATACCGACTATAGGTATAATACTCGTACGTTAACGTATACGTAGTCTGCCAACTGTATCCGAACGCGTATTTCTACAGATGTTGGGTACCAGTACGAATGTAAACAGAAGAATTCTCTATCAATTCGACGACGAGAAAATGAGCGATGTGATAAAAGCGACGTTGCACGAAACCGTAGACCTGAGCATATACGTTAAACAGGAAATTGGCGCATCGGCCACCGCTACCACAGATCTCAACTTGATCGGTAGGTACCAGGTACCCGCCTCTATAGTTACCTACCTAAATAGGCACCTATACTACCTCGCCGTCGTATTTTTCTTTCAGATACTCGTACTTCGAACGTCGAGGTAAACACGTCACCGTACAGCTCTATTGAAAAAGTTATCAGTCGAACCGTTGCGAAGCTCGCATCAAATTTGAAACCAGAAGCTCTGTACATCATCGAAGAGCCCATTCGATCTATCCCTAAACCGGTAATGGTACTAATACGAATACGATCACGATCACGATAACGATAGGTATTAGGTACCTACGTGACGACTAAGTAACGAGAGTGAAACTAGTTTAGTAGGCAGACGCCAGACGCCAGGCACCTACGTAAACTTTGGTACCTAGCTACCTACGTACGTAGGCTAGGCATTAGGCACGCTAGTCTATAGGTATAGCTGCAGCCTGCAGTCGGGCTGTAGCTGTAGCCGTAGCCTGTACTCCGTACTCGGAGACAAAATTTGTGAAAATCGAACCATCTCGTAAATCGTAATACGCGTCCAATTTAAAACCTTAACAGTAGATAGGTATATGTACCTGCGCTACACTGATTACCAATTACCAATTACCAATTACCAATCACCATATCGTACGAAATTGTTTCAGTTACGAGAAGCGATCAAAGAAAATCGGGAATTTCTAAAAAGCGGCAACTTGGGCAACGTGAAATCGGCTTCGGCTTTTTTAGCCGTACTCAGATCCGTCCTACACTCTTCCGAAGAAGAAATAATTAAAATACTGAAAAATAAGAAAAACGAAGCGATCGTGTAAGCGCCGCCATACTCTACGTCTACACCTAGGCGTAGTAACAGTTCTATATCTCTATTTTCGTGTATAGGTATCGGGTACCTATTGTAAAATTAGACGTAAGATGGTCGACCGTAGTCGTAGCTCGTAGGCGCAGGTACCTTAGCTACCTACTCGTATCTACTCGTACATTTACATACTTTACGGTCGCGGCATACCGCATTTCGAGTAGGTACGAGTTACTATCGCGGGGCTAACAAATACCTACCTACGTACTACGGACCCACCAACTTGCGTGGTAGCTAGTATCATAACAGACAATAGACTACTTGTTCTCGTTTAGTACGTACTAGAAACTTGTCGATAACTGTCGTCTTTCTCGATAACCCGTTTAGCGAACAATTTATGGACGTATTGGGGTCAGCTCAAACGTTACCGGCTCATAATGCAGTTCTAAAACATTTCAACTTTTTCAAACCGACAGCGTTGGACGCCGTCGAGCGATATTTATGGGCGCTATCCGTCGCAAGAAAACCGAAAATCCAATTCGTCCGAGGTGAGCAATTCGGTTACAAAAAAAAAAAAAAAAAAAAAAAAAAAAAAAAAAAAGAAAAGAAAGAAAAGAACTCGTACGTAGCGAGTGTCTCCCGCCTCCTTATGTACGGATTGTCAAACGGGTATCTATAAGTAATCGCGTTTTTTTTTTTCTTTTTTTCCTTCTTCGAGCAGATTTGAAGAATATTATAAATCAGAAGCCGAGTAATGAAAAACTATTAGATTCGCTAGTATTATGTTTAACCGCGATGGCGCGTAAAATATCGAACGAAGTAAGTACTCGTAGCCGAACTGGACGGCTGCCGGAGAGATATGTACGTCGGGTGGTCGAGTACCCATTCGCCTTTAGTTTTCTACTGTACGGCAGTCGGTAGCTGGTAGCTAGTAGCTACAGCCTTTGAAAACGGCCGAGTACTTACGTACTTACGAACTATTCGTATATTTTTCTGGCAACGTAGGTGGCGTTAGAATCGTACGCTTTCGTTACGGAAAAAATGTCGCAATGCGAACGAGACGACCGTTGCAAGATTACGTACGTTAGATCGTTGAAGAATTTGAGGAATCCGCAGTCCAAGTCGCTGTTGTTGGACTTTGCTTTGAACGGGACGCGATCGTAAGTTACATACGCGTATACGTATTTGCGAGGGTGCGCCTACTCGACGCATTTTCACGGTACCTACGCAATTTTGATTTTCATCGGGCGCAGGGTGAGCGTAAATGCTCTGAAAGTGCTGTACGCGTTACCGCCTTCTGTTTGGGACGAACGAGTGCTGTCGGCGATGGAAACCATCTACTACCAGAAAGACAAGAAATACGACAGCAGTAGCAGGGTGATCGCCGTCGACATTCTCATCGAAGCCGATCCCAGCGAACAAACGCTACGACACTTGGTCATATCGTTACAATCTCGAAGCGCGTTCGAAATACGAAAATACCTTCTTCAACGGCTTAATCAAATCGCTTCCGAGTAAGTCGAGTCGCCGGGTACAAAGTACCTAGCACCTAGCAGTAAGCAGTAAGCAACGCCCCATCGTATACGAAAAGGTACCTACTACCTACCTAATTTGACGGTGTTTCAGAGATGAGAAATTTTCGAAAATTCTCAAACGTCTGATGAAAGAGGAAAATCTGAATCATTACGGAGTGATGGCTCAACGAGGTCTATCCAACGCGTTGAGTAGAACGTTTTCGGAAGACCCTAGCGTTAACGCTACGCTGTTCTGCGTGAATCAAGTTTCAAAAGGCGTACTCAAAAGAGGCCACGTCGGCGTTTCGTTACAAAGATTCGACGACACGTTGAAAGTGGGCGCGGTAAGTTTGTTGGCGCCGGCGCCGGCGCGGCGTCGACTCGCAACACGCAACTCGCAAGTAATACCGTATTTTCATTAGCTAGACATATTCACCGGCGGGCTGAGCTCGTTCTTGTGGTCGGACGATACAACTACCGTAGACGACGAGATCGACGAGCCTGAAGATTTGACGGCCGGCTTGGAAGCGTCCGTCTTGGGCGTACAAATAAGACCCTTCGTATTCTTCAACGGGCACGGCGAATTAATGGGTCACATTTGGTCCGGAACAGCTTCCGAAAGGACCACCGCTTTACAGGTAAATAAAAAAAATACCTATACGTACCCGTAAACGGACTAAAAAGCAAAGGTTACTCGAAATTTGAAACGTAAGGCGATAGGCCGATAGAAAGCGGTTACGTTGATATCGTAATTTCTGATTTGTAATCGTATTTTAGGGTACAGCTTTACTTCACGAAGCCGACCAAATGATCGCTTTGGGAACGGGTAATATTTTGAAATTCCAGCTGATTGGCGCCGGCTCGTACGATTTATCCGGCCAAATTCAATTCAGCCTTTGGAATAGAAACGCGCACGCGTTCGTCGAAGCGACGTAAGTACGACCGCGACCGCGACCGCGACCGCAACCGCAACCGCAACGTGAACTCGATTAGGTATTACCCGGGTATACGAATTTCTGCTAAACTAAACGTGGTTTTGCACATTCGCAGGGCCGGTGGCTGCGTAGAAGGTACCCTCAATATAAGTTCGTCGTTTGTGAAAAATGGCGTCGACTTCAAAGTGTACTCGCAGCAGAAGGGCGAAATGACCGGAGATCTCGATTTCTACGATCAAGTCGCCTTTTGTTTGAGAATCTCGCAACTGGAATCGGTAGTCAGGTAAGTCAAGTGTCAAGTACCGCCGGCGCGGCGCCTGGCGCTACGTGACGTGCGTACGCGTCGCGTACTAGCTCCTAGCTAGCCGATCGAAGCTCGTTATTAAATCTCGCCTCGCGTTTTGCATACCGAACAGATTCAAAGGCGAAAAATACCAAAAACTGGCGGGAAGCAAATTCGTTCGCAAGCAGAAAAGACGCATGAAGTTAGTAGTTCCGGGACGCACTTTCGCCCTCAACCAAAAGAATAACGAAATGTGCAACGATATATTAAGAAATCAGCCGTCGTGAGTTGCGATTGCGATTGCGAATGAATCGGCGCGGCGCGGCGTGGCATTCCAAATTCGAATGGTCCACGTCCATCGCTTTTTGTACTTGGTTCTAATTGCTAAATGTACTCGTAGGTAAGGTACCTACGAGTACCTACGTGTACGTAATGTACGGATAATTCGAAGACGGGTTTTCACCCGCGGACTGCCTACAGCCCACATCCAGTAAGTAGGTACCTAGGTAGAGGTACCTCTAGCTGTACATCGCGCCACTCGAATGACATTCGATTCGATTCGATATGCCATACCTACGTAAACGTAATTAAAATCAAACCTACCTACTCGCGCGTATAATTACGTACCAAGACAAACTTAGTTATACCTACGCGGATGGACAACTTTTTAGTTGTACTGCAGTCTGCACTGTACTGTACTGTACTCGCAATACTCGCGAGTGTATTGCTTCGTTTAGGTTACCAAATTACATACGAGAATATTTGCATTTCGCGCGGCTGTTATTTTTTCAATAAGTTGTACCTATTTTATTTGTTTCATACGTGGGCATCTACGTAATTAATTATTAATTATAATACTCGTCTCAGGGAAATGAAATTTTTTTGAAAAACTACGTATACCTATTACCCTAGTTACGTTCAACATCGACGTTATTAAAGTGAGATCTTATATGTATATGTACACCTAGATATAGGTACTAGGTAGGATTACTTCGGTATTAAACGGTTTTCTTCGAACCCGATTCACTCGGACGTTAAACCTACCTACAGACTGTATACCCATACCCATACCTATACGGCTAATATGCGAGTAGCGTATTCAAGTACCAACTGCAACTGTACGGATGTACCTAACCTACTATAGGCGTCTACCCAATGCGTGTTAATAAAAAAAAGTATAATTATTCGCATTTAAAACGTGTCGTTTTGTTACGTTATTTTCGCACACACTCTAATCTACAGTAAGGTAAATCTACAAATTACATAGGTACCTAATTACCTATTTACCACATATCACGAGCAGGAGTAGATTAGATGAACGAGTAGGTACGTAATACATACTACATATCGGCATCTGTGAGAAATCTATCAAGTATGTAAACAGCTACAGATTATTCCAAAGTTTGAGTCAACTTCGTACCAGATGGCGAGGGGGGGGGGGGGGGGGGGATTACTTTTAAAATGCACGGACCGAGTCCGATATTACCGCAGCGAGGTATCGAAATCGTAAAGCAAATGGAAAAATATACGGGCAACGACGCGAGCTATAACGTCAATTCGTCGATTTGTTCTTCATTAGGCTATCACATTTCTACACATACGACGGCAAACCTTTCTCTATGGATTTCCTGGTCAAACTAAGGGCGCTACTCGTACAAAAAGTCCGAGCGAACAAAAGTCACATTGCCAGCGCAACCTAAGAGCAATCTGTCTCCCGATGCCCGCTGATAAATAATATTTGTTTCGATTTTTATTTTCCCTCGCGAGTGTAAATTTTTGATTTATATTAAAATAGAAGATATATTTATCCTCTTTTTTATTTAAAAGTTTCATCTACCCGCAAAATAGTGAACCGCAATAAAGAAGTACGCCGCTACTACACTGTCGAAAATAGTTATTAACGAGTACCATACTCGAGTACAGCAAAATGAGCAGTCTATCTTGTAACAGGTATACCTATACGACAAACGGCGATAGTGATTTAATTTTCTAGGTATTTTTATACGCCGCATTTCCATTACCTAACGTTTCGGAAGTTTGTATATTTACCGACACGAAGATAGTTCTTTATTGCGCTTCGCAGGCTTAGGTTGCGCTGGCAATGTGACTTTCGTCTAGATGCCTCCTGCCTCCTGCCTCCTAGCAGCTATTAACTTTTCTCCAGGGACTTAGTTTTCGAGATTTTTTTAATTTTCAAAATCATCGATATTTCAAATACGAGTACTTAGGTCACCCCGCACGCATCTGTAAATTCTCGAGACTTTTTTGAAAGTCTGCCAACAATTTTTGGAGATTTTGCCCAACTCAAATCTCGTCCTCATCCGTCAAAAAATCGCCACAAGCCCGAAGCCCCTCTCCCCAGTCGACAGTCGTCGCATCGAAAAACCATTCCGTACAATCCGAGTAAAAAAAGCTAAATACGTTACACGCGAGTGTTATTTGGGTTGACTACTGCTGTTTCGGAGGAACTGAACGAGCGTACCGCTGCGAGTGCGCGTACGCGTACATATAACGAGCCGAGCATTATAAATATAAACTTTCTTCGATCGACGCACGTTGCGTAGACGTAATACGTATAATTACGCATTCGCTTTACTGTAAAGTTAAAGCGCATCTAGCGTACCGGTATCGTATTAGGTATTACACAGGTACGAGTAGCTGACTGCGGACGCGACTATTTCTATTCTAATTAGGCAAGTACGAGTATACTGTATACAATACCTACCGCGGTATTTAATAATTACGCGAGCGTAAGCGTACGCAAATATCGAGTCGAGTCGAGTACATACCTCTAGGCTCTAGCTAGTAGCTGGTACTCTGGTAGGCACTAGGTACTAGGGTACAGGTACAGGTACAGGTACAGGTACATGTACGGGTATTGGACATTGGTACGCGTGTTAGGTGTTACGGCTGCCGCGCTAAATAATTCACCAAATTTCCATAGGTCAGTTCGTCGACCCGCGCATTAATTCGCTTTCGCGATGGCCCGATGGCCGATGGGTGAAACGCGACGCGACGCGACTCGACGCGGCAACAGGTCAATTGTAAACGTATTACGTATACGTATCGCGCGAGTACCTATACAAATATCTACGTAGAGTGGAGGCTGGCTAAAGGTATTTAAGATCTGCAGTCTGCTAACTAATATCGGCATCGGGTAAGTATACGAAATGAAAATATTCTAGCTACCGTACTCGTAGCCTCGTAGGTACTATACGTAGCGTAGTAGCCACAATTCCAATTAATGCTCGCAAATCAACCGCGATTATTACACCATTAGGTACATCTATTTACCTATTACGAGCTCGAGCACGAGCACGAGCAGTAAACACAATAGGTACAATTAGTACCTACGAGTAAGCGCATCGCATACGGCACGGTTACGGTAGCTTCTTCTTTTTGACACCGCGACCGCGACCGCGACCGTACGTAAAACAACGTGAAAATGAAAATGAAAATGACAACGAAAATACGTAGATAAAATTGAAAAGAAAATATTTATTCTTACTATCACAGAGTGAACGTTTTCGATAATGATTATTACCTAGACACGGGTAGGGTACCTTAATTTGACGATAAAAATGAAATAATTTTTTTAAAAAAACATACACACACAAACGATACGTATAACTTAGGTACTTATAAATACGAGAAACAAGATCATCGGATAAAGTTGAAAAAACAAACTTAACTAACACCGTACTAAAAATACAAAATAAATATCACAGACGCGAATAAAAAATAACGTGTATCTACTATCTAGTAATGAAAAAAAATCAACGCGTGCAATTTTCGCGTCAATTTATCTCTCTCTTTTTTTTTCGTCAAGCACGCGCAAACGTCTACGTACAAAATTACGCGTATACAAACGAGAACGAAAGATATTTTTACGCGATAAGAATTAAGGGGGAAAAATAATAATACTCGACAATTCGGAATCGATAAGTTACGTACTTACGTAGGTATTAAATACTCGGCGAACGGTCGAAAACGAAATATTTAACGACGATTTTAAAAAAAAATAAAATAAAAAAATAGTACGATCGAAAAGTCGTTTTAAAAAAAAAATGCAAATTCGTAACAAAATTAAACATACGGCAGCGGCAGGTCTAACGCGTACCGAACGCCTTGCGCTATACTCGACGGTAAATATGCGATTATCTAACGAGAGAACGACGTACTCGTAAGACGATGATAATACGTAGTAGATCTATTAGGTATCTATTCTAACGATACAAATTTACAATAGCAATTTTCAAAAATACAGCTAGAGCTAGAGGTATAAATACACGCTTAAAACACTAATGAAGATCACGAAAGAGAAGGATTTTGGCGATGGCGATGGCGATAAATCATCGTCACGTTGGGTCGCGGTTTGTTTCAATGAAAGACGAAAAGGTAGATCTGCTCGACTGCTCGCAGAGGACCGAGAAACGAAAACAAAAAATCGCTTTACCACGGTCTCCAGACGGGCGATTTGACGATGGACGAGGTATCGGCGACGGTCAACAAGCAGCCGTTGGGGTTGAATCGGGTGTGCGCTTCCGGATGGCAAGGCGAGCTGTTTCTCGAGCAATGATTTGCGGAGCCGGAGGTCAACGAAGTCGGCGTCAACGGCATAGCGTACGATTCGGACGACGAAATGCTGGACGGCGAACTGGGCGCCGGCGAGTACCTGTCCGAGGTGGACGCGGACGTGTGCACCGACAGCGGAGTGGTTTTTTCCATTTCGTTCAAACGGTGGCCCAGATGCG
Organism: Pseudococcus longispinus; assembly: GCA_900064475.1. NCBI lineage: Eukaryota > Metazoa > Arthropoda > Insecta > Hemiptera > Pseudococcidae > Pseudococcus > Pseudococcus longispinus. The sequence continues at coordinate 22,418 of FIZU01046670.1, forward strand.
TCATCAGTTTGGTGCCCAAATTGACGTCGACTCCCGGCGTCGAGGCCAGACAGCGAGACACTTCGGACGCGCAATGCGTGAATCCGGCCCGAAATCTGTCCGCGTCCGTAACCGGACCGTTCGAGCGGTTTTGGCGGCCAAGTTTGTGCAAATGTTGTACCGTGAATTCCAAAATATCCGCTTTCTCCAATTTGCTCACGTTCTCGCCTTCCGCTTGCAACGTCGATAAGATGAATTCTTTCAATTCGTCCAAGCAACGATTGATACGCGCTCTGCGTTTTCTTTCCAACATCGGTTTCATAACCTAATTCGATCGAAAAACAAAAATAAATTCCATTAGTCGACGGTACAAAAATTTATTTTCGTATCGAGTAAGTAGCCTACATACGCGAAAAAGGCCACTCGTTGAGATTTTCAAAATTACGCGTACCTACGTTAGTTCGGTACGCGAGTAAAATCAAATTGGAAAATTTCAACATTCCGTAAGTCGTCGAGCAGTTTTACACTTTAGCTCGGTTATACGCCGTGTCGCGTCGTTTAAAGTCGCCGAGTTGTCAAATTTTCGAATTTTGGATCGTAAACGAAAAAGCGAATAAGAAAAAGAAAAATGAAAAATGAAAAAGAGCGATCGCGATAAAAAGTCGAGTAAATTGCGCGATCGTGCGACGATCGAGAACGTAAATTGGCGAAATACTAGTATACTAAACTATTTATTATTAGGTAAATACGAAAACGATACTAACCTTTCTGTACTGATAAGTTCTGGAAATGGGTTGCAGTTGTTCAACGTCGACGGCAGACATAATGACTGTAGATTGGCAGATATTTCGATCAAATCGAAGAAAACAACAATCGGGTAGGCGAATCGCACGCAATAAAATCACGAATGTAAAATAATACGCGTAAAATGCGAAGCCGCGAAATTCAAAATCGAAAATTGCAACGCGAAAAAACAAAAACAACAAACGCGTAGATAAATACGTAGAAAAAAAATACAAACAAACGGTAAGGCGAAAATATAAAAATCGTAACGTAATCGCGCCGATAGCTGAGAGCTGAGAGCTGCGAAAAGCACAAACGCTCGGAACGAATGCGGTATCGGAATGAGTAAGATTCCGATGGTTAGTGGGGGTTTATATAGTAGCGTTGGTATGCGGAGCGCCAGGGCGAAGGGGATGCAGGCGAGCCGGCTCAGGTGTACGCTTGTGTACGAACGATTTGCGATAGTGTGAGTGATAGAGTATCGGATCGTGGGAACCTAACAGAGTCCGGCGTTCCCACAGAACCCGGCAGCAGCTGGCGACACGCGCTTCATGCACCACGTGCCACCTCGGCACCGTCGTCTCCTCCGCCGCGCCGCGCCGCGCCCTGCCTCGCCGACCCTACGACCCATTACCCATTACCCATTACTTGGCGTTCGCGTCCGCGTCGTCTTCACCGCGCCGCGTCGCCTCTGTGTACGTACCGAATACGTATACATACATAGATACATACATACATACATACATACATACTCCAAGTCGTGGTCGTGGTCGTGGTCGTGGTCGTACTAATACATATATTCATTATCTTCTTACACTCTTACGTTAGCGCGGCGCATATTAACTAGCGCGTTCGCTTGTTCACCCCGCCGGCGCCGCCGCCTCTGCCACGGCCACTGCCTCGCGCTATCGCGCCATTCCTCAACGCCAACAGTCAACATAATAATATTTATGTATTACGTGTGTAACGCTTATGCCGAATACCGATTACCAAGTACCGAGTACCGAGTACCGAGTACCGAGTACCCAGAACGAATAGGAGCGGACAACGCGCGGCCACTCGATTAAACGACGATACCTAATTATACTAATATGATTATTATCGGCGTTGGTCGTCATCGTCGACGACAAACTTGCTCAAGTCGCGTCGAGTCGCATCGAACGAGTAGGTCTATAGGTATAGGTAGATACTAGATAAGTAACGTATGTACGAGTGCCAGCAGTACATCTACGTAGGGTAGGTACATCGAATTTATACTCGTAAGTATTTACTCGCGAGTAGCCGAGTACCATATACGAGTACGGTGTAAATCTCCACGTCTACGTATTATTTTATACATTTGCGGAAGGGACTCCGCGGCCAGTATCACTCCTACGACTGCTACGAGTCGAATATGCGAGTCAACGCCTCAACAGCCATAGCGCGTAATTATGCAGCCTTACCTACCTTACTTGGTTTGCCTTTTCAGCTATTTTCAGTTTCACCGAGACGTTTTGTTGTACCTACGACTACGAGTATGTCTAGGTAGTAGGTACTGGTACTGGCGAGTGGCGAGTGGCGAAAATCTAAATCACCGATACGGTACGTCTGCGGACGTATCCACGACGTAAATGTCGCGTCGTTGTCACGCTGACCAGTGACCAGTGATTATAGACCATGGGCCATATACTGGTCGACTTTTGACACCTAATTGCGGTCTTTCTCGCTGCAGGTAGGTAGTAGATCTAGGTTTATCCTCGGCTCTAGGTATACGCGATACGGTGTATAGAAAATGAGCATCGTACTCGATTTCGCGACTATTATTTCGAGATAAGCGCTCGAGCGGCTCGCTACGAAAGAAAATTGCCAATTGGTCACTGTGACAACTTACCGACGATGCGGGTAGCCATTACACACGGCGGAGGGTGGTCGGTGGTAGGTGGCCTAATCAAACTTTGGCGCTTTCGCTTGGCGGGTGATGGTCGATCGGGCAACAGGCAACGGGCATATCTGAAACAAAGACGCAAACACATTCGTCAATTACGTACACGATATTTCGTCGTACCTCGTACGCCAATACCGATGATAGCCTATTACACATACGAGGTAGCGGTAGGGGTAACTCTGGCATGTACCAGTAATAATAATACTACGAGTACGCGGACTACTGAGAATTTACCAAACTCGTCAACGTGACGCGATCACGTACGTAGACGTAGACGTAGACTTGGACGTAATGCAAAACGTCACAACGAATCGATACTTCATTCGCATTATACCGTCGTTTTGTTCGGTTCGTTGACGTCAAGTCGCGCCACGCTGCGCCGCGCCGCGCCACCGTCCACGATTTTTCCAGGTGCGGCGGGGCTACTCGCTTGTTTTGGAAAACGAAAGAAAATACTTTCGCGTATCACTAAAGACACGACGCTAGATTTTTCTTCTCGCGTATTGCGACTTACAGTGGTATCGGTAGTCGGTACCTGCGAGTAAATACGTCAAGGTACGCCCCTCCCCATTCGCTCCATCCTGATCCGAATGCGCAGCTGATAGCGCACCGCACTCGGTAAATAGCGAAATACCGGATAGGTATGTATTATGGAAATGGGAAATGGGAAATGGGAAATGGGAAATGGACGTTGGACGACAACGGCTATAAAACAACGCGCCATTTTTTGTTCTCCTGGCGCAAACAAATTATCGCATCGTCCGCGCCGCGCCGCCCCAATACTTTGGCGATGGGACGACGAACGCTTCTAATCACAAACGCGTACGTAAACAGAGCATTAACTCATTCGAATAACCTCCGCAGCGTGCTAATAAAAACCTGTTATTGTTAACGATGACAATCAATAATGGAAACGCGTTTATACCGAACGGAATAATTAAACCTTTAAGACGCGTTCGCTGCACGCTTCTTGTTATTGAGAGCCGAAGACGATCGAGAGCCCGAGGAGGCGGCGGCGCGGCGCGACGGCAAGAAAGAACGCGAAACGCGTTCTTCATCATCGAGATACGTTAACGCCGCACCGCGCCGCACCGCGCCGCACCGCACCGCACCGCCGAGTCAGCGACACACATAAAAATATACTAACTTACGTGTACGAGTATTACCTAAGTGTGAGATAGAGAGGGAAACGTGCGAGACTAAAGTGAAAAAAAAAACGAAAAAACAAAAAGTTGAAAAAAAACACGTTTTTAAATTTGGCGAAACGGGAAAAAAATTCTATATTTACACCAGATCGGAGAAAACGTACAATTTTTTTAATTGGTTTGCGAAATGTCCGAATAAAACTAGTTTAAAGCAACATACGCTATCGCATATACATACTCGTCGTATGTAAGTGTGATATCGGAGTTAGACGTAGACGTAATTTCGAAACTGGCGTCGAAATCTGCGACGCTTTTCAATTTTCAGTTTTCTTCCGCATCACGCATCACATCGTAGGTAATACGTACACGTACGAACGTACTCGTACTCGCGAATACATTAGCGAGTGTAAACACCGCTGTAAGCAGTCGAGTCTGCGTAAGCGAATAATGGGAAAAATGTCGAAAAATTTATCGGCTCGATTTTACTAGCTGATCGAGTCGGCAAAGGGTAAACTAGGTTCACGGGAAAAGTACAAAATACGCGATTGCTGGCAATTTAGCGATAGCTGCGACGGATGTACAGGAGTCGCGCGCCGCGTAAGTAGATTAGATAATAAATACGTACTGTACTGTACTGTACTGTACTGTACTGTACTGTAGCTGGACTCGGATGTACGAGTACGTAATGCGTAGGTAATTACTAATTAGGTAGGTCTTTATAAGTACGTATACTAGTAGGTAGGTTTACGTTTATAATCTAGGTACGCGTAGTGGTAGTCACATACGCATTACGTACCGCACCGTACCGTACGCTCCGCTACGTGGGTAGCTGCAGCTACAGACTACAGTAGGCTAGGTAGTAGGTAGAGGTAAGGTTACCGAAAGCGAATAGCGTGGGAAAATAAGGCAGGTGGTGAATTACAGAAAACCAACAACGACAACAACACGTCGCGTCGTCGACCCTCCCGTCTGTCGTGCCGATGTGATTCCGAGTCCGAGTTGAAGTTGCAACGCGAGGCGGGTGAAGTGAGGAGAGCGTTTAACATTATCAACAAAACGCACGAGCAAGCATCGCATCGCATCGCATACCTAGGTCTACTTGAAAAGTGCGCAACTGCACATGATAGATTTGAGCCTTGTGTCTCGAACGCGAACGCGAACGCCCATTATTCGACTCGCGTTCGCATTCGCCTTTCATGTAGATGGAGATGCGTGGGAAAGTACGAGTATACGCGACGCGATCGCGTTCCGCGTTCGTGTAAGACGGGTGCGCGGCTGCTCGCATACCGACACATTACTCGTACTCGTACAAATACCTATTCGGCATTCGGTACAGCGCACCAACTATGTACCTACCTAGTACCTACTACCTACGAGTATACGAGTATACGAGTATGTCTATTCGTCAACTAATCACCGCGTATGTATGTAGGTACGAAGAATTATACGTACTTCAACTCGAATGTAAGTACTCGTAGTAGACACTAGACAGTAGCGGTAGCTCTTACTATACTATACCAAGTATCACCAACATGAAAACGAACCGAGGTACATAAATACATATAGTGCCCAAATTTCAAATTCCTACGCACATCGGACAACGGACATCACGACCAACCCTGTATTGTTTTACAATCTACGACAACTCCCCCCCCCCCCCCCCCCCCCCCCCCCCCCCCCCCCCCCCCCCCCCCGCTGAC